>JYFJ02006996.1:0-17192 GCA_000934665.2 Catajapyx aquilonaris
GGGGTAAATTCAGGAATAAACGGACAAGGGTTTTTGTCGGTTTTTGTGCGGCGATGAAACCCGTGGGTACCGCATACCCAGCCGAAGGGTATTTACATTGGGGGTCGCCTCAATGTTACCCACACAATCTGCACCCCCATCAGCTGCCTCTTAATTCCCTGTATTCATTCGCAAGTTAGGTTCATCTGCAATGGAGCCAATAAGATTTCAAGCTATTCATATGAAAGCCTGTTTTCAACTTCGTAAAAATTCAAAATTGCGCAGGACGGTCTGATTTCATGATTTTTTTTTTGCATATTCCGCTTCCAATTTTTATTTCGAGATGGGTTATCAATTAATACTGCCAACTATTGTGATGATAGCTTGGTTACCATTTAATCTCATACATGGACTCAAATATTATTCGTGCATTTTTGTGGTGGCTTGTTTTAAAGTTTTAAATAATTGAGCACTGTTTTTAATACATGCCCGATTGCATGCTTGTGCACGAACGAGTAATAAGCTGCAGTTAAATAAATTTGATTTAAACCTGTTGGTTTGTGGGCAATGGTTATTGGTAGTTTATTCTGGCAACATTAATAATAGTAATGTAGGTTTTGTTGGTTCAGAACGAAATACACCGCAAGTGATTTCAGTTTTTGCAGCTCTGAACTTTGTTATGATTTGGAAAATTTTGCACATCATAACAACATAAAACTTGTTTCACGTATGTATAACTGTTTTGACATATTGTAAGCGATTTTTGGCTCAATTTGATTGATATTATTATAACATTTTTTTTTTACAATTTCACTGATGTTTAAATTGTGAAATTTGCTGAAACTTGAGCGTAATTTGTACATTTCCGAAGGTTTTTAGCAACTTTCGGAAATACAAAAATTACGCTAAAGTTTCAGCAAATTTCACATATTTAAACATCAGTGAAATTGTAAAATTTGACCATATTATGACAAATTAACCGGCATATTTTTCTCAATATGTATTTACACTATAACATGAGTTGTAGTCATAAATCTCATAACATACTACATCTTAATGTGCTTACAACTGTGTAATTTACACCGTGAGTTAAATTGTAATTCTCTGTTAAATTTTTTGTGCCTGGCTTGCTGCATTAACCTATTTAGTTTAGAAGCTGAGCAAATGCATATGCCTCTGTCATAATAAATAAAAGCGAGCAGAATCATAATGCAGGCATTTAAAATAACAAAATTTTAACCTTAGCGTCTATTCAGTCTCGCCCAACTAAAAAACCCCCGCGAACATATAAACCAAAAAGGTAAATATGGCCAGTTGCACAGCTTGGACAAAATTTATTCGCACATTTATTCCGTCGGGTCGTTAAGTACCGTTAATGCTAAATTCAGTATGCTGTAAAAATAATAATTTTCCTTCGTTTAATTCCATATACATAAATGCAAAGGCCCGCCATTACATACAGGTTTTGCAATAAAAACACAAGTCCCCTGAACACCAGCAAAAATAATACCCCCCCGCCCTCTGATGCGATAGTCCACACAGGGGAGTTTGGTGGTTCGTGTTGCACAGAAAAATGGGTATTGTGCCAAAAAATTATCCCGCTATTGGTAACGGCAGCGGAAAATTAATTGCATAATGTGTTCAGTGAGAGGAGGGGTGGCTCATTTTTTTTTATTCTTTTTTTTTTCAAAAAAAATATAGAGCTGGTTATGTCGGGGATTACAACCTAGACTAAGGTTATAATCTGGCAACATCGCCCTTAACCGGACCCGGCTAATCCCTTGCTTGGGAAGCCAGCTAAGCGCAAAAAGAGCTAATTGGAAAACAGCCCGCCCTACAAGTAGCTTTTCCGTCTTCAGAAAGAGAGGGGGGGGAAACTGATTTTCTTTGGCATCTACCGACCTATTCTATCCATTACTATAACACTAGAAAATGGTTGGTAGGATATGGGGAATATTTGAAGCGCATAGTGTGTGCGTTAGCTGCGAATTATAACTCACATTAAGTGGTCAGCGATGCGATGTTGCGTCGTTTATACACGTTTCGCTGTTAGGTCAACACTGGGAAGCGGCGAATGTGAAGTTTTATACCCCAATGTGTTTGGAGTTGCTGAATCAAGGCGGAAATGGACGTGCAAAATGGGGTCGGTGCGGCGAATTATAATAATTTCAGTGAACATGGCCATGTGTCAATTTATATGGTGGGTGATAAAAATATTAATTAAAAATGTATGCGAGCAAAACTGCTAGCATGACGCTAAATCAGCCATGTTATGTTCCCATAAATATATGAGCCCACATTAATAAATGTAATGAAATAATTATGCATATCATAAATTTTTACCACTGTCATTTCCGCCTCAATTTTCTGGGGGGGGGGGGTTAAATGCTGCACATAATTTATTATTGTTAGCGCCAGAAATTATGCACACGATTAATTGCGATTTTTTTGCATTATTACAATTCGCAGTGTTACAACTAATAAGCTTCAAGCCCAGCGAAATTAATCTCGATTTTTTTTTTGATATGCGTGAGTTAATTCGCATCTTAAATCGGTATCCTGGAAGCCCATAATTCTCGGCAGGATATAGAGACCCTGAGGCCACGAGCTCTCCCAACCTTTCTAATCTCATCTAATATTCTTCTCTGAAGATCAATATGTAATATACTGTGAACTTTCGACCGTTACGATGCACTAGTATTAATTGCCGCGTAAAACCCTCGCAGTAATAACTTATACATTTGCAGCTTCTGCACCTCAAGAGAAGCGCATAAATGTAATAAGCAGTGGAAATATTATAACTGATAAATATAGTGTGTTGATAAACCTGTAATTGCAATGTTATTTATTGATTTAACTGCTCAGACAACTTCATTATGGCTTACATGATGCTTAATGTCCGGTATTAAATGCACGCAATCAATTTGGCTGTACTTTTTTTTGTATAAAATTATTGGTTTCATAACCTTTCCCCAGCAGATGCGCAAACCCAAAATTTTTGTTGATTTAGCAATTGAACACTGCCTGCCAAACGTCGCAATCAAATATTCATAGCGGTCACTGTAATGTTGGCTGGAGATGGACATTATAAAGTATTTACATAGAAATATCAGCAGACCTACAGTTCAGTCTGATGCTAATTTTAATGTGAAGATAATTATAATGCATTAACCAAAGCACACGTTTTATAGTCAGAATGTTTAAAAAAAATGTCATCCCTTCAGGATCCTCGCATAATTTATACTTTGCAAGCCAGCATTATGAAAAAGACATTTTAAAAAGTTTACTGAGACAATAATTCAAAATGTACTTTTTTTTCCCCCATACTGTCGCTCGTACATGTGGCTTGTGTATACAGTGAACACCTATTATTATATGCCTACAGTCTCCTATTAATCAGCAATATTATTAGTGCAGTACTTCCAACATTGTAGTTCATAGATTTATTTCAGAGACCATGAAGACAATGCTAATTATTTCCTGCTTCTACACATTTCAATGTTCAAGCCTGATGGATCAAAGGCTTGTTGAAGCACCCTAAATCTGATTGGCCAGTAAAAATGTCAAGCATCACAAAAAATCGAAGCTGCTGTAATATAAGAAGTGATATACCAATGCAGCTCTCAGCATATGTTGTGGGAGGGGGATGATGGAGAAGACTGAACCCCCCCCCCCCCCAAGGGAGATATATATAGCAATTGCGCGATGCAGAAACCATCCAAGTACCTGCTCTGCTCCCCCAAATAAAGCGATCTAATTAAATGGGAAGCCTTGCAGATGCGGCCTTTATCCGATTGAACTCTAGCTTCCCCCATACTAACCAACCAACCAGGCGATACAACACATGGTTGTCCATGACATGGACTATGTGATATCCAATGTGTCAGATTTATTATAGGTTATTCCTGCAAAATTATTCGAGCGTGCAACAACATTGGGCTAACCATAACAATACAGTGTTACTTCAGTTGAAAGTTGTTGGCTGGCTTAAAAACACCCATTTTTTAGTTTCAGTCAACTAGCTATGAAAGAGCAACACTAATTCGCATACTAACGTGAGTTACACTGATAATCATGCAGATTAAGGGAGCAAGTTCCAATGCATGAATATTTGCAACTTTTCTGAACAATAAATGTGCTGAAGCCATGTAGGGCCCTAAACTAGGCTAACAGTGTGGGTGACATTCGACACCATGTTTGCCAACAGGCAAGCTGCACAGCTCTCACTCCAATCGCATAAGGTCAACACCGTCAACACTGTCCTTTTTCCCACCTATTTCCGCACCTTCTTCCTTTTGTCTCATCATCTTCTGCTGGGACTAAGTCCATAATGCGTCACAGGAACATCTGCGTACTAGGTCCATGCAATCTAGACAAGACAGGTAGCCATCCCCCCTAGAAAGAGGCGCGAAGTGGAGGTGGGCAAACCAAACAGCTGTGTTTGCACATGGAAAGACTAGGGCGTGAAAGCAGAGAGCATAATATGTACACTTTAGTATAGTAGGAAAGGGGAGATCTCAGAAGTCCCCCCCCCCCCACACCCCTCCATTTCTCTCTACCTGTTTGCCTTGCTCGTTGCTGGAATTACCTGAGTGTCACAGCCTTTGGCCAGAGGAGCTCAACTTTCCAGGGTAAAGATCTTGCAAATCCATGGTTTTGGAATATTATGGTGTCTACATGTTATGTAATTAAATAAAAGCAAGCCTGAGGATATTCCCTCAACATTTTGCCTAACTGCATAACCAGTAAGGGTGAAAGTCGCATGCATACCATTGCACTAATCCATACCGACTCAGTAGGGATTAGTGAAAAACATGCATGCGACTTTCACCCTTATAGTTCACAGTGTTTCTCCTATAGGAACGTGTGGACACCCTGTAGGTTATATATACGATATCAAAAGGCGTCAGAGGTTAGGAAATGCGAATAAGAAGCCCAAATATGCGGGGAATAGGAAGTAAAATATACACGGGGGAGAGGAAAAGAAGTAGGCTATGCAAATGGAAGTCTCCTTGACAAAAGAACCCCAAATGACTTTGGCTCCGACGGGGGAAAAATTAGATTCTTTTCTACGAAAAGAGGCGAGGGGGCTGAGGAAAGCATTTGTTAGGCTAAAGGCCAGGAGAAAGAAGCCCTTCAGTCTCCTTATATTCTTCTCTTACGCTCGCTTTTCTACTCGACACCGCCTTATAATCGCACTCGACGGCTCCCTAAATTATTCTTTTATTTGCAAAAAAAAAAAAAAAGCCTATAGCAACCCAGGGGGAGAAAACAGTTAAATTGTGGCACCCAGGTTGAGAATTCACAACATTTGCATATGCATCACTGTGTAGTGTATGCGCAAAGAGTGTTGGGTTGCATCATGCCAGGATGAACGAAGAATCTGAGGCGACAATCTTTTTTATCGTGATTGTACATGCAAAGAGGGTTGCATCATGCCAGGATGAAACAAAGTCGAGGTGGAAGAGTACTTTTTTCTATTATGCTTTTTTCTCGCACTATATTTCCAACGCAACAATCGGAACCCCTGAACTCTGACATTATCCTTTGCCCGGATTATACCGCCCTAATGTGCAAGTTTGGGAAGGGGATTTAATTGCACAGGACGCCGAGCCTACATACTAAGGGATTAAGTCCTGCCTGATCCGCAAAGTGGCTCCTCACCATTAGGCTCATTTTGTCCGCACCCTATTCAACAACCACGCCCCAACAAACCCATATATATATTTTAACCCCCCCTCCCTCCCCCCCCCAAAAAAGTCTTGGTACATATACAGTACATACTCTTTACTATACCACCCCCTCAGTTTTCCAGCAGCCAAAACCAGCGAGTCAGAGGCTCTTGTTTCCACTTTTGTCTCGACGGATGAACTAATTCATTGTGCCCGCCTGGCTCTAATTAATTAATCAGCGGCCTAATGCAGGTTTCCCCCGCAATAGGGCTTTTGTCCCTGCTCCCCGCCGCCGCTGCAAAAGGCCCTAATTACCCCCCCGTTTCTGGGCAAAATCCCATGAAATGTAATGCCACCAATTGCTCTAATAGAAAGACAACACAACCGCCGAGCTATACCCCCCCCCCCTCCGGTTTTCCACCCCCTTTATATGCCCCCCCTTCATAATATACATACCCTTGTAACTATACCTGGGATAATTATAATTACTCTCTCTACCTCACACAAGCCCCCTTTTCCAGCCTATTCCCATCATCTGTCCAATCCATTACTAATTACATCTCTGCAGCACCGTATTTTCAGACCCATACCTTAATCACCTGCAGGCCCTAATGTTATTCACACTGTAATAATAATTATTAATAATAATTTTTATGGCCATTTTAGTTACTTCAACTTGGGTGTAAATAATTTGAAGAGAAAAAAAAGATGGTTGGGGGGAGCAAATCCGGGGGCGTTGAATGGTAATGGAGGTAGTAGCAGCATAAGGAAAATGAGGGGGGGGNGGGGGGGGGGCTTGGGCTTGGGCGAGGTAGCTTGAGGGCAAAGGAAACAAGAGTGTCGGTTGGGTGGTGCAAAATGCAAAAGCAACCAGAGTTCGCACAGGCGCCCAGGGGGATTTGGCGACTCTGCAGACTTTCCACGTACTATTAATCCGGATTTGCCGCCCGGCATTAAATCACGCACACATACACTCAAAATCATAACTTTTTTTGGGGTGCTCCTATAAAAAAAATGGTGGTCGATATAAAATTTAAAAAATGGCGAATTTTAATCATTTATTTATTTCCCGATTTTTTTGTTTACAAGCGCAGTTTATTAACCATCCATCAGCGTCTAAGTGCTGTACATTTATTATAGGTTTATACATCTATGGGCTTCGTATATTTACAGCTTTGGTGACTTCATCTGCAGAGTGATTCTCAGCTGCAGTCGTCGTTCTCTCAGGAGGTAGCACTATTACAACATTAATGTATACAGTGTATGTACACACTTGTCAAAAATATTTTGTCACTGGACAAAATATTTAAGTGATAGAGTGGTGCAGTTCCCAAGTTGAACAATTGGCAAGACTGATTGTTGGAATTAATAATTCATAACTTATTCCCGTATACAGCCGTCTTGAACTGAGGACTATACAGTGCTCCACCCTGTGTGTAATTTAATGGCCTGATGAAATGAATAATTTACTTGAAATGGCAGCAGCGGTAACAGAGCAAACAACTACTGATTGTGAAAAGGAACCGTTGCACCAAACTGATCCGTTGTTATAATAACTGGTAGTTTCCATCGCACTGAACAACTAAATTCCGATAATCTCCTTTTTCGAAATAAAGAGTAGGTCGGTGTACCGCATCCAACCGATGCGCATCCGTGCTTTGATATCATTAGGAAGATCTAAAATAATAATATGATTACAAACTAGTGTGTAAACGTAAACCTCATTCGAATAGGATTATTCAGATTAATTATGAGTGTTGAACTAGGCATATTAAATTCGAGCGGGAAGCATAGGTTTTTGGACGGCGATAGATAAGACATTATAGTACACAGCAGGCTAATTAACTATGTTTTTTTTGGTTACGTAAACACAGGTTTAATCCGCATACTAACAATGTAAATTGTTATCTAAAAATTGGCTGAATTTTAATCGCATTTTAGTGACAATGATAAGCGAGAACGGAACTGCTCAGTGTTGGTGCTGCTGCCTATATACCTACAGTACCCGTGACATACAGGTACAGTACAATATAAAGTGTATGCTACGATGGGGAATTTTCTATCAGGTGAGAGACAAAATGTACACAAACGTTTTTTTTTAAATGAGCGCAACCGAGTGCTCAACACAGTTCGCGCACATTATTTCCAACACTACGCTTGACCGACTTTTGCGACGTTGCCAAGACTCGACACGGTATATTGCGAAACTACAACAACTGGCATCATGTTGACATGTCCGTATACATGCGTAACACTACATTTCGACGTCACGTGTGTGTGTTCATAACATGTCCCGCACTGTCTGAATAAAAGCACCACGTACTCACAACCTGGGACGTTTTAGTCGGCGACCTCCAAGTCTGACGAGTCGCTGAGACGCCTCATCAACGAATGATGGTGGAAGGTGGATGCTGAGGAGGAATTGACCATGATTGGCGGCACCAGATGCTGAGGAACACCAGCCGAAGAGGAAGAGCAGCAGAGGGTCGATGGTGGCGGTGGGGACGGTGTGGGCGACAAAGACGTCGTTGGCGACGGAGACGAAGAACGTCGATGCAGATGGTGATGGTGGTGGTGGTGGTGGTTCTTGGCAGGTTCTTCAGGCCCAGATTCCTCCTTGGTCCCTGAAGCGACTGTTCCAGGCGATGAGTTTGGCTCGGCCACATTAGTGCTGGTGGTGACCTGTGATGCACCTCCCAGCTCTTTGCGACCATCTTCCTCTTCCTGAAGCCTCTGCAACCGCTCCTGTTCCTCTCTCTTCTGCTTCCTCCACTTGGCCCTCCTGTTTTTGAACCACACCTGGGAACAATCAAGTGATTGAAGATTATACCTCCCCGTAACCGCAAAATGAGCTGGCAATTACAACAATAGGGGTGTGCACAGTCAGGCTTGAAATCAATTCAACGGCCGACACGAGTCAAGACGGCTGCTTGAAAAGAGCAAAAGTGCTGGGGGTTGGAGGACAAAAGGCATATGCATATTGTAATATGCAATGTGGGGAAGGGAGGGAAAAGAGGCTCGCCCATCATCAGCAGGCATCATCAACACTACAATCGGGGGGCAATGGCTTTTCCTTCCTCTTAATTCCCGCCAGAGACACTTGAAGCCTCTTGGCCGTAATTGACTTCCATTCATTTCCCCCTCTTCCCCAAGTGTCACTCCCCGATGCACAACAATGCCAGCCACTTCCCAGCCGATTGTCGAGTGCAGTTTCTGCTCCGATTCAGAACTCATCGCCCCCATTTCACCCTCCCCCAACACCCCCCCCGAGGCCCCAGAGATCTGAATAAATTCCTCCAAGCCTGAGCCAACATCCTCTGATGATGGAGAGACGACCCAACTTGGCTCTCCAGGATGATGCCCTCTATGGAGTCAGCCAATCAGATCAGATGGCATAATTGCAAGTACTCAACACTGAGGGAACAACTGGCACCATTCGAAATTATTTTATAGGCAATATTGTAAGATAAAAGTAACTATTAGAATAAGCAGCTTATATCTTTAAAAATTCGAGTTAAAATGGCACTCAAAAAATGAGCAATTTCGCAAAAAAATATTTGGATAAATTTTACTCCGAAAATATTTACTTCAACTCGAATCGAGTTGATCTTATTCTCTAAAATATTGTTCACTACAAAAATTTCGAGTGAAAATGTCGCTCAAAAAATAAGATTTGAGTGAATTTTATCCGAAAAGCTTATTTTCTAAAATATTGTTCGCTACAAAAATTTCGAGTGAAAATGTCGCTCAAAAAAATAATACTTCGAGTAAATTTTATCCGAAAAGATTTACTTTAACTTGAATCGAGTTAATTTTCTTACTCTCGAAAAATATTATCTAAAATTTCGAGCGAAAATGTCGCCCAAAAAAAAATACTTGAGTGAATTTTATCCGAAAAGAGTTACTTTAACTAGAATCGAGTTGATCTTATTCTCTAAAATATTGTTCGCTACAAAAATTTCGAGTGAAAATGTCGCTCAAAAAAAATACTTCGACTGAATTTTATCCGAAAAGATTTACTTTAACTTGAATCGAGTTTATTTTCTTACTATCTAAAAAAGGTTCTCTAAAATTTCGAGCGAAAATGTCGCTCAAAAAATAATACTTGACGGAGTGAATTTCACTTCGAAATGATTTACTTCAACTCGAATCGAGTTGATCTTCTTACTCTCAAAAATTTCGAGTGAAAAAGTCACTCAAAAATAAGCAATTTCCCTATATGTTTGAGTGAATAATTTCGCTCCGAAAAGATTTACGCTTCGACTCTTTTAATCGAGAAAATCGGAAAAATTACTCGAAAGAAGAGTGAAAATGAGTGGGAATTACTCTTTCATTGAGGAAAATCCATTTCGCTCGATTTGAGTGGTAGTTTCACTCGAAGTGAGTGGTCATTTCGATCAAATTTGGTTGACAACCCACTCAATTTGTGTGAAAATTATTGCTCATTCTGTGTCAAGTGAGCGAATGATTTCCACTCAAATCAAGTAGGCGAAAGTGAAAAATCACTCATATCGAGTGGAAAAACAATCGAAAATTTTATTAGAATTTAATTCAAATATAACTCGATCTGCTGCCGGGGGAACGAGCTGAAGCTATTAAGCATGAACAATTGTGTATAATTACAATTGAATTATTGTAAGTTTGTCAGACCATCGATTCGATCCCACATTTTTTTTATTAGCGGCATCATTTCGGCTCTGAATATACAGTAGGTAGAATTAATAAAATGAACAAAAATCAATCTGTGCGAATGGCTTTGAAACAATATTAGTGCATGGACGGATATCCTAACATCCACTATCTAGCGCGAAATGTTTTTTCACATGTGAAAATGTTTTGAATTTCAACTGGTGCATATATACCCGGTTTGGAAACACGTCATGGTAAATCATCTATGACGCAATGTTTCATTGCGCACTTCAATAATTATTAAAGGTCCTGCTGGTTGAAAGGGTTTCAAATGATTGGCTGAAAATGCACTCAACAAATTTCCACTTATTACTGTAAAATAAAAACTGAGCACTTATTGAAATTGAAAGAAAGTACGGCCACTAAAATCTGCCTCATTGCGACTAAAAAAAATCGCACTTTGCAAATGAGCATGACTGTTCATTTCTTCCCTAACATTTGTCTAATTTTCGCAAAAATTGACTAACATTTCCGGCCAAAAACAATAAATAACTGCCCATTGTGAAAAGCGAAGCAAATTATTACTATACGGTACATTCTTATCACTCTAAAAAATTTCAAGTAATTTTCAACTCGTTTTGAGTGATTTTCACTCTTCTTTCAAGTAATATGCCACTCGATCTGAGTTAACGTAAATCATTTCCGAGGAAAATTTACTCAAAAATTTGCAAAATTTGTTCCTTTTTCAGTGAAATCTTCACTAGGATTTTTTAAAGAGAGATACAGTTTTTGACACACAAATCTCAGTTTGCAAATGAGCACATTTATTCCCTAACATTTCTCCAAATTTCGCACAAATTGCCGAACACTTCCGGCCATCAGAATTTTGCGAAATGGCTCCTTTTTGAGTGAAATGTTCACTCGGATTTTTTTTTAGAAATACAGTTTGTGACACAAAAATTCGCACTTTGCACATTCGCAATTTCTTCCCTAATATTTCTCCGAATTTCGTAAAAATTGCCGAGCACTTCCGGTCACAAGAATTTTGCAAAATTTCTCCTTTTTGAGTGAAATTTTCACTCGGAATTTTTAAAGCGAGATACAGTTTTGACCCCCCAAAAAAATCTCAATTTTTTTTTCAAATAGTGAGCATATTTATTCCCTGATATTTCTCCAAATTTCGCACAAATTGCCGAACATAAGAATTTTACAAAATTGCTTCTTTTTGAATGAAACTTTCACTCGAAATTTTTTAAAAGAGAGACACAGCTTTGACAAAAAAAAACTCGCAGATTGCAAATGAGCACATTTCTTCCCTAATATTTCTCCAAATGTCGCAAAAATTGCCCAACACCATAATAATTGCTCTTTTACGAGTGAAATTTTCACTCAGATTTTTTTAAACGAGAGATACCATTTTTGACACACAAATCGCAGTTTGCAAATGAGCACATTTCTTCCCTAATATTTCTCCAAATGTCGCAAAAATTGCCCAACACCATAATAATTGCTCTTTTACGAGTGAAATTTTCACTCTGATTTTTTTTAAAAAGAGAGATACAATTTTTGACACACAAATCGCAGTTTGCAAACGAGCACATTTCTTCCCTAATATTTCTCCAAATTTCGCACAAAATTTCCGAACACTTCCGGCCATATAACGTAATTGGTCATTGTGAAAAGCAATTTCTAATCAATCAATCAATCCGGGTTAGCAATAATTTATGTCACTGTCACATGTTACAATATGTCACATAATTTATTGATGCATATACATTCTTAAAATGTTGTATGTCACATGTGATTTTATCTGATGGTTAAAAAGTGGCATCCACTTTGACCTTCATCTCCATCATGTCCACCTCTCCCACAGCAGCATCCCCGATGATTGGTCCTTTGCTGACACCCATATTCCGCGCTAATCAAAAGGACCGCAGATGAGCACACACCATCTTGTGTACCCTGCAGGGAGGGCTCTCTCTGGACTGTATATATGGATGCGTATATAGGAACAGTGTGCTATATGGATGGGGTGGTGGGGTGGGTGGGGGCTGACCATGATGATGGAAGCCTGGGCATATATATAGTAGTAGTAGGTGGGAGAACAAGGGAGGCATAATACAGCTGCTGGAGAGCAAAACTTTTTGCGCAAACAGCTGCAGTAGCAGCCCCAGTTAGAGCAGCAGCAGAGCCCCGGGCTAGTTTACGGGATTTTTCCATCCCGCCCCGTCTCCTATTAATAAATACAATCAATGTTCCTGAAACAATTTGAATGTTTGTTCAGCGTCCTAGCCCAGATTATTCTATTACAACGTATCAACATTAGGGGTAATTTTGTTTGCTCTCAAAACAGGCCATTGTTTCAAGAGGATCAAAAATTCAACGCTGGATTACGAGGGCCTCTCTCTCCCATCATCGATCCGACGGGCCCCAGGCCGACCCCGAGTGGAAGTTCGTCTATAAAGGAAGGGGTGGGGAGGGGGGTGGAGGAGGGGGAGGGACTATAGAAAAGGTCCTAGAGGTACTTAGGTCCTGCGACTCACACAACTGCATAGTGTGACGTCATAACTGCAGTTTGAATGAAGCCAGTTAAATTCATCCAGACACGACTATCGTCCTATAATATTATGTCACTCGGGAAAATTTTAGAGTGTTTTTCCACTCGTTTTGAGTGATTTTCACTCTTTATTCCATTTCATTTGAATCCCACTCGTTTTGAGTGAAAATTACGCCATTTCTTAAGTCATTTTCACTCAATAGTAATCTTTTCACTCCGAATTAGTATAATCATTTCACTCAAAATGAATCATATTTTCACTCAGATGGAGTAATCATTACACTCAAAATGAATCATATTTTCACTCAGATGGAGTAATCATTACACTCCGAATAAATAATCTTCTCACTCAGATTGAATAGGCTAATCATGTCACTCAAAATTAGTAATCATGTCACTCAAAATTAGTAATCATTTCACTCAAAATTAGTAATCTTTTCAATTATAGATGGAGTAATCATTACACTCCGAATTAATAATCTTCTCACTCAGATTGAATAGGCTAATCATGTCACTCAAAATGAGTACCATAATCATTTCGCTCAAAATGAGTAATCACTTCACTCAAAATGAGTAATCACTTCGCTCAAAATAAGTAATCACTTCGCTCAAAATAAGTAATCATGTCGCTCAAAATGAGTAATCATTTCGCTCAAAATGAGTAATCATTTCGCTCAAAATGAGTAATCACTTCACTCAAAATGAGTAATCACTTCGCTCAAAATGAGTAATCATTTCGCTCAAAATGAGTAATCATTTCGCTCAAAATGAGTAATCATTTCGCTCAAAATGAGTAATCACTTCGCTCAAAATAAGTAATCACTTCGCTCAAAATGAGTAATCACTTCGCTCAAAATAAGTAATCACTTCGCTCAAAATAAGTAATCATGTCGCTCAAAATAAGTAATCATTTCGCTCAAAATGAGTAATCATTTCACTCTGAGTTATCTTTTCACTTACATTGAATAGACTAATCATGTCACTCAGATTGAGTAAACATTTCACTCAAATTGATTCATATTTTCACTCAAAATGAGTAATATTTTCAGTGAAATGAGTAATCAGTTCACTCACTGAAAAAGTTAGTCTCTGACCTATTCTCACTCTTCTGTGGAGTAATATTCCACTCGATTTGAGTTTCACTCAAAGTAAATCTTTGACGAGGGAAATTCACTCATTTGCGAAATTGCTCCTTTTTGAGTGAAATGTTCACTCGAAAATTTTGAGAGATATATAACAGACATGTGTTAAAATAATAAGTTCATCAAACGATTTTTTTTAAACAAATTACACAATTGCAATTCAGGCATATTAAGTACTAATTAGCTCTTAACAATTGCAGGATATATAGTGCGAGGTATAGTTACACCGCATTTTCAGCTCATTATGGGGAAAGACCGTGAAAAATAAGTGGCCAAATTGTGCACTCATTACGGAATTTAACAGCGGTTTTTGTTCTGTCCATTCTTCTGGATATATACATATAGGGTTTTGGCTGCTGGGAAAAAAGCCGTGCCCCACACACACTGACACACACACATATTTGGGCGTATATTTACCCAGCCAATCAAACCCTCGTGTTGCAACCTGCGCATTAGGCCGTAATGAGACATCAACTTGCGATCTCATGTAAACAAGGCGTGGCAACAGTCATTGCCCAAAATTGCCAATCATTTTCAATAAGATGTTTCTTTCCGAGCCAAACTATTACTTTGTCGAGTGTATAATGTTACCTTAATTTATTTTTTTTACCCCCCTCAAAGTAATGTGTAATTCATAAAGGGCTTGATGATGTAATCAAACTACTCTTATGATACAGAGCTAATAACAGGTGCACAGCACAGCTCCCTCGTAATTATTAGTTATATGCAACCAATCGGATGCGCCTAATAAATTTTTCAGGCCCAATAAAGGGGATTCCCAGCTCTCTATTTGAACTTTTTTTTGTGTGTGGCCAAAATGCACTTTTCCTCTCTCTGAACACATATGAGTGCATACACAATATAGGTTGTGGTATGCTCGCCTTATTTAACTTTATTCTCCCCTCCCCCTCCCCCCCCCCCACAAAAAAAAATTATGGTGTTGCTATGTTGCTTTACTGAAGCGTTTTCCCTCGGCCGAAAAAGCAAACGAGAAATGTAAATTTTTCGGCCTAACATTAGAGAGAATCGCGTGGAAACAAAAGGGTTTGTTTGAGAGACTGCACTTATTAGGGTAATGCTTATATTTTCCAAAATGCGAGCCCCCACCCCCCACCCCCGCCGCCGCCACATTTTTTTAAAAAAAATTTTGCTGGGAGGAAAAATATAACGTTAAGTTAGCATGAAAGGCCTTTTATTGTCCATTAGAGTGTAAATTGTGTTTTCATGCGTTGGTTAAAGTCGTGTACTTGCTGCGTAATTTCAATGCATGACCGAATCTTGGGGTTTTTGGGAATGGCCGAAAGTATGTAATAATGCAAAAAAATAATAATAATAAGTTATTGGCTCATTACTTGGTCTGTACAAATTAACATTTTGTTGCTTAACATGTATGCATCAATGCATCATGATCACTAATGAAAGTGCAGAATGTAACTATATCTATATATAAATAAAGCCGTTTGTGAGTCTGTCTGTCTGTCCGCCTGCCAACCGTCATTTGCCTGCCATCTGTGCTCAACCCCCAGGCCGGAAGAGGATAGAGGTATTGGGGGTTGACTACAGATGGCAGGCAAATGACGGTTGCCGTACGTTATACAGGCGGGAGAGGTTGAAGGTGTTGGAGTAGCAGGACCACAGATGGCATTGGTGGGCGGACACACAGAAAGACAGACAGTTGACGGGGCTACTGGTGCGTCACAAAATATATTACTGGTTCATTTTTATGAATATCATTATGTATTATTACAGTTTTTATGTCGGAAGTTTAATTTTATGATCGGCTGGGCAAACTGTCAGTTAATCCGAATTAATGTACAGATAATGATGCACTTCATGGTTACCGGTAATTTTTCAAAGCGCGTCTGCCCCATCTACCATAAAATATAATAAAAAGTACTCGTGGATGCACGTACACGAGCATAATATGCTCACGGCATTATTCCGACCAAATACTCCGCTAATTCCAAAATTACGGCATGCACTTTATGCAAATTTTCGAAAAATCAGGCCTAGCATTAATCAGAAAGAAAACAAAGCGGCAACCTGTGCATAAAATTGGCATTTTAATCCCAATCTCGCCAATTTTTAAAAAATCAGTTTCCTTTTGCAAGAGGACTACGTATACAGGTTCCTATGTACTAGGTCCATAATAATTATACATACAGTATAATGAATATTCGCAATATATTTGCACCACAGGACAGTATATGCAGAACTCTTGAAATATATTCAACTTGATGTTGTTGCGTACAATTTGCGATGCACTCATTATTCGCCAGCTTCTAATAAGAGGAAGTACTGCACTTATAAATATACAGGCAGCTGCTGCGATTTGAAATGCAATAATGTGTCAACCCACAAAATTGAGTTAAGCCCATGAACATATACCCAAAGGATCGCACTTCTTTCAGTTGAAATCAATCTCGCGAAATCTGAATATTTCTGACATTCATTTCACGGCTGTGACCTTCTGAAAACTGTTCTCATGTGGGTTAACTCATTATTGCGAAATATAGTTGACAATTTTATAGGCGACTAGCTGCGGCACCTGCCAGTAGCCCCGTCAACTGTCTGTCTTTCTGTGTGTCCGGCCAGTAATGCCATCTGTGATCCTGCTACTCCAACACCTCCATCCTGTTCCGGCCTGGGGGTGGAGCACAGATGGCATGCAAATGACGGTTGGCAGGCGGACAGGCAGACAGAGAGACAGACAGACAGACTCACAAACCGCTTTATTTATATACAGGGTGATCAAACTTTTTTTGTCGTTTTAGTTATTGACTAATTCGGCCTAAGCTGCTTATATTCTAGCCCGTTCCCTGGCAACCCTGTCCGGCGGGCCAATTCAAACATCAGCCCATGGAGAGCGCTTCCATTGTTGCCACTGTTTACAAATCGAGTGAGTGACGCGCACTCACTCACTCTGTATATTTATTTATATATATTTATTAGTCAGTTTGGCTCACTTATTGAGAGCCAAACTGACTAATAAATCGTCAATAATTTTTTATTGCCAATACATTTTTATGGGAATTGTCAGTACTTACCTGTAATGCAATTAAACAGATTCTTACATTTGCCCATCCCAATAATTTCCTCATTTTAAAAAAAAGTTTCAAAAATTGATAAACCTGACATGATGAAATGGGTGACTCGCGGACAAGCAAAAGGTTATAGACAATTTTCAGTCAGCAGCAGTTTCAGGGATGGGGG
>JYFJ02006997.1:0-17229 GCA_000934665.2 Catajapyx aquilonaris
ATCATTTCGCAGTCACAGTTCTACTGGCTCCATTTTCTGTATCTCATGGTCAGCTTTTTGCTATTTGTCAAAAAAGGCACTTTCTGTAGCATTTTCATTGCAAAGGTGTGAGTGTAACTTACTATATATTAGTACTTCCAATTTGCAGTAGCAAAAAGAAGCACAAATCCTATAAAATAATAGTTTCATCCAACGCACAGAATGAGTGCCAGCAATGATCTGTCCACTTACCAGATTCGGTAGGACAGACAGTTTCGTTGTCCACTTTTTGTTGATTGACCGACGAGGTGAAAGTGTCCACTGCCTGACCAATCTCTGCCTTGAGTCTCTTTTCTGCTGCGAGACTCGCTTCAGAAGAAGATTTCATGTCGCTAGTGGCCGGGTCAAGGTCACCAGTCGAAGGGGTTTGACCTTCCACACAACTCGATAAGACACTGGAATAATATTTGCACACATTTTGAAGAAAGAATTTATAGGCATGGTTATAAATCAACATGCCTTTAAACCATTTTCATAATCAGCCAACAATGATTTCCAGAACACGGAGTACGAGTAGGCCTATTGGCATACACGTGGTTGCTCACTTACTTCAATTTCTCTTCCAATGATTTTAAGGACGTCATTCCCATTTCTAATGCCTCTTTTAGTGATATCACTTCTTCCTTGATTTCTCTCACTTCTCGAACTACACTATCTGGGGGGAAAAAACGTGTTCAATGCACTTTAACAAGACGTGATAAATATACATGGAGCCATTATTACCTGATCGAGCAAATCCATCCTCCATGGTTTTCATCATTGTTTGTATTGCCAGTTCCAGTCTGTCTTCCTTGGATTGTGCGGTATCGGCATCAGCATGGGGAATATTTTCGGTTCCATTATTTGCCATGGCCAGGGAATAATTGACCCCTGACACTAACAGAACCAACAAATAGAGGCCAAAACTGTTGGTGTTGGCCATCATCTCGGAGGATGCTGCACTCGACTCAATCAGACTGACTCCTTTCTCCTCAATCCTGAAGGGCGGACTGCTTAAATAGTGACATTGGTGACCGCAGATATAATGGGCAATGACTTTCCTTATCGGAAGAGAATGATGGTTATCAGTGGGGTTATCATGCCCCACAACTTTCATCAGAAGATCACAAAATGAGAAAGTGAGCTTAAATATTGATAATTCCAGTGAACTGCATGTGACCAGAGAATGATTCCATGAGGGTGCAACATTCATGGCTGCCAGTTATGTGGTTAGAAAAAAGCATAACTCACTTAAATACGTGTTCCTTACCAGCCATATACTCAGGGAGATGGCGATCGATTAATTATTGTTATTATTAGGAGTGTTATTATTTTGGTGGGACATCATTGTGAATCATGTTATATAGCTCAGATGATGACATTTGAGGATATAGGTCACACCTTTCATTTTTAAAATGCCGAAACGACGACCGTGTCTGGGGGCACGTATACCGAGCTGGTAGTGCACGAATTGTCCTTATTGTTCCCTTCTGGTGCAACTTGATTCCGTTGGATTCGCAACCATGAGAACCACTGGCTCCAACTGTTGGTGCTGCTGGGAAGGAACAGCTCCTTGAAAGTCAGCCTGAATTCTTGGCTCATAGTACAATAGAGAACGAAGTTAACCGCGCAGTTGAGCAGTATGACCCCCTCCAGTGTCCTTTCCATGTAAAGGTAGCACTCCAGATAGAAACCTATGCCCCATATGGCCACCAGCAGTGCCACAATCCCTTGCGGAAATTCAGTGACCAAGAAGAAGAGGAGGACGGCCATGACCATCCTGGTGGTCCTGTCCATCCTTCGGTCCACATCAGACGAGACTACGTGACCACCAGCACTATTGTTCCTTACAGAGCAGCTTCTGTTGTCCAAGAGGTACCGCCTTCTTCTCTTGGCCTGCACCAGAGCCCAGACAAGCCTCAAACTCAGCATGGTCAAGGCCACACAGGGTATCAGCTTGACTACGACGCCCAAGATCCACAGGTTGACCACAAGACTAAGCGACACTTCCTCCTGACCTATCCTGCCCATGTTCGCAATCTTATCGCCATACTTGGCCCAGTGAGTCTCACCATCTACTGCAGTGTCTATCCTATTCCCGATGTACAACGGAGTGTGCAGCACTGCGACCCCGATGTAAACACAGACCACTGCCCACTTTGCCCTCCTCTGGCTGCACCAGGTCTGGCTCCGATGGGGCCAACACACCACCAGGTAGCGCCAGACTGCCAGGGTCACCGTCAGCCAGATCGAGGTCGCATGCATCACCTTTAGGCGACAGTGTGAAATGAACATATAAGTTTCTTATAATCCGCTTATTCTCTCCGTCTGATATTTGTCCGACCTGATAGTACCACTATTTCCTCCACGACTTGACTGGCAGGAGTGTGCAGGGGAAGGTCGCGCCATCTATGCGTGAAGACTATTACTACTGGGTAAATCGTCCCACAGGGCGGTAATCTCAGGTCGGACTACAGAAATAGCGTATCGTCAAGCGTGGTGAGATTGTGCCAACGGATTTTTTGACAACAGTGGCAGCAGGCGTAAACTAGCGAATTCAGACATGCTTCACCATACAGTGAGGGATGGTCCAGGTTATCAAACTATTGTAAACTGTAAACTTGTGTAGTAAAAAAAATGCACTGGAACAATCTCACCCCACCTGGCACAATATCACCCCTATATACTGACGGGTATTACTAGCTCACCTTGTGGAACACAGCGTGGAATAACCAGTACGAGGTCCAACCATAGTGTTTGGAGTGACCAAGAGCCCCGAACCACAACTCGTCATCCAGAAGCTCGGAGGTGGCAAAGGGCATGTAGGTCACCATCACACTCAGGTCCGCCACTGCCAGAGAGGTCAGGATGGTGCTGGTGGGTGACCTCATCCGCTTTCGTGTCAGGACGACGATGCTGAGGACACTCCAGACGGACCCCACGAAGCAAAGGGCCAGTACAATGTAAGGGTATATGCTGGTGTCGTACGAATTCATCTGCTGTCTGAAGTAATCGCTGCAGTACAGGTACCTCATCTTGCCGTACACTGCTTGAGCGATTGCGGCGAAGAGAGAGCTGCAGTCTCTATATACGCACGTCCTTGATGATTGGAGGTCGTTTGCACACCCTGAGCAACCGCATACCGGCACTTCATGAGCATGAGTACGTCATCAATGAAACTGGTTTTGACAAATCCTCATAAAAACATCTGCAAGCACGGCACCTTTTCCATGTCGGAGTTAAAAATACGCAACAACGTACTACGCAAAACTGAATGATTCACATGATTCGTGCAAAAGTGCAATTATTATTATTATTTTGCATTCTCGCCACAAAAGTAATCGCATGGATTACACTCATAAGAGACCGAAGGACACTTCTTCTGTCATGAATTCTTTCTAACTTCTTTCTAATTATCAATCCAGCGAGATTCCGCTAAATAAATAAATTGCTGGCATTTAACCGAAGCAGTGGTGGGGGAGGGGATATGCTGGTATCCGACTGCTAATCGGGAGGTCCTGGGTTCGAATCCCGGTGCCGGCAACTCTAACAGTGGTTTCCCACGGTCCCTCCAGGAGAATTCCGGAGTTGTTTCCTAAACTAATAGGCCACAGCCGCCTGCTTCCTATCCTATCCCAAAAAGCGCAGTAAAAACGAAAACGAAGAGTTCCAGTCAAAACAAAAATCGCTGCCATGCGCAGAGTGCTGAAGGACACATCTCGACCGACCTTTGACCCAGAAAAGAGTCGGCCAAAACTTGTCACCATTTGTCCAAGGTTATGGAGAAATAGAAAATAAAGGGCTACAAGAGCTTGGATTGTTTTCGCCGCAGAAAACGGTAGAAGGAATGGGGACACTGAATATTCTCTGGCGATAAAATAGTCAGGGAGATAACTTATCTCTTCTTATTACACGTGATCGAATTCATTGTCCACAATCTAATTTCTGCGCCATAGTTGCCATTATTTCGGTGACCATCTTTCCCGGTCTTTCCTTTTTTGTTTCTTTGTTACAAAATTAGCTTAATTATGAAGATGTTTCCAGGGTGGGCCGAAGTTCATAGTTCATTTAAGCTCTGTGGAAGTTTGGGGAGAGCAGCTCTATGCAGTAAACAATAATGATAGTATCTATCCAATTTTTCTGATTACATAATTTGAACGGTGGTGATTGGTTTCCTGACTTATCCTATATGTCCGATTAGGAAGAAGATGAAAGGGAATTAAATCATGATACAGTTGATTTCAACAATGTTTATATGCCAAAAGGAAATTCGACAAATGGCAATATTTGCGTGATTTCACACCTTAAATCACAATATATTGCACATACTTTGGTCAGGGAGCATATGCTACATTCGATTTCCGCGTCTCTCTGTTTGGGGCGTTGCCAAGGCTGGCAGCCATTTTGAAGTGTGGGCAACGCTAACGAGGTATAAATAGGGTACAGGCAAAAATAAGGTCCGCCATCTTTGATTCGCGCGTGTACTTGCCGTGTAGTTGCCATGGCCGCCAAGACCATCAAAGATGGCGGACCCTATTTTTGCCTGTACCCTATTTATACCTCGTTGGCGTTCCCCACACTTCAAGATGGCCTCCAGCCTTGGCAACGGCTCCAAACAGAGAAACGTGAACATCAAAGGCGCCAACAGAAGTTTGCGCCTCTTATGCTCCCTGCTTTGGTGCCCAACACCTTCACACATTCTACACAATAAAATCACCCTTTACATAAAAAGCATACCGTAATGTTCCCCGTTACCATTATTCCAAAACTGATTACTCTCAAGTGCGACGCAACATGTCGACGTGAATGTGCACGACGAGCACGCAGTTCACAATAGTTTCTTGTAGTAGTAGTAGTAATACTGGTCATAGTAGTGTTGGTAGCAGCGGTAGTAGCAATCGCAGAAGGAGTAATAATAGTAGTAGTAGCAGCAATAGTAATAGTAGTAGTAATAGTAATAGTATTGGTCAAAGTCGACGACAGCATGATCATCCTGCTGATCAGTAGACGTGGCTTCTTCCATCAGTACTACTTCATGACCATGTTCCACTTCACAATCGTCGGCAATTTCCCGAGTCACTTGACGCAGCTCTTGGAAGAGGTTCACTACCTGCAACATACCCAATGATACATGCAGGTGTCAAATGTCGGGCACTGATATTTAACCAGATCAGGGAGCATATACTACATAAGAGGCGCAAATTTCTGTCGGCGCCTTTGATGTTCGCGTCTCTCTGTTTGGGGCCGTTGCCAAGGCTGGCGGTCATTTTGAAGCGGGGGCAACGTCAACGAGGTATAAATAGGGTGCAGGCAAAAATAGGGTCCGCCATCTTTGATGGTTTTGGCGGCCATGGCATTTACACGGCAAGAACACGCGCGAATCAAAGATGGCGGACCCTATTTTTGCCTGTACCCTATTTATACCTCGTTGGCGTTCCCCACACTTCAAAATGGCCGCCAGCCTTGGCAACGCCCCCAAACAGAGAGACGTGGAAATCGAATGTTTGCGCCTCTTATGTAGTATATGCTCCCTGACCAGATGTTGGCCCAATAAGGTCAGCATGAGAATTTTCCTATACGAACAACAATCCATTGACCAATTACACGTTGCTCTCCTACGGTACAGGTTGTGCCATATAAACTGAGACACCAAATAAATGAGTTGCTGGCCAATCTGAGTCAAATTCATTTAAAATATTGAACGAATGGGATTGTCACTTACGTCCTTTTCACTGAGCAAGAGATGTCCATCTTCGGTCAAATAGTTGTCCAAGATGTCTCGTTCTTGGGCATGTCCATCAGCATCACCGGTCATGTTTACTTGAATCTGAAGCGATAACTTGGTGTCGATAGTTTTCCAAGCACATGGAATTAGACTCTACTAGCTAGTGTAGTTATCCTGCTACTAAAAGTGACTGTGATATATTACCTCAGAGCTTTCTTTTCCACCCCAAAAATCGCCAAATGCTTGGTGACAGTAGCCCTCCAGGTGATTTTAATACCTCTGACAGTGACTGGTGCCTGTGTCGCCAACAACAAGAGACGTGTTGCTTCTTGTGCAGCTGGCAAGAATCTGGATTGTGTTGTGAAGCTGTTTGTTCGCACCGAGGACAAATGCGAATAATAACAGAGCAAGACTCCCCTATAGATAAAAAAAAGTGAGGAGGTGTCAAATTCCGGATCACATGAATAGCGTTACGTCACACAAAACTCTGGATCAAGTAGCCATTTGTTGCCTTAAACCTTGATGAATAACAAGCTGCAAATTTAATTGCGAATTGAAAATGACTTTTACGTCATCAAAGGCAGAGTTACAGATGTTAATTTTTTTATTGTTTCGGAATAAACACAATGCATTTTGACGAGATAAAGCATAACATGCGAACTGTAAACAGCAAAACATTAAAAGCGCATCGCCAATGAGTATCCCATGGAGCATCAATTTTTAATGCTCTTGTGATGTTTTAGCAACAAAAAAGCATCAAAAGAGCATTAAAAATTCAGCTCCGTGGGAGACTCACCATTGAATTTAATGCAGTTTATTACAGTGCAGGTCAGGTCAGGTCATTCTGGCGCTTGTGTGGTGGTGGTGACCTCCAGGACGACCTCGGTCAGCACTGCTCCACCTCCGGTCATCTGGCACCGGTACGTCCCTCCCATACCGGATAGTATGTCCCTGATGTGAAGATCATACGTGGTCTGGGTCATCCTGATTGAGTACTTCATGTTGGGTGTGAAGATCCCTGTTCCCGCAGTCAGCAGCAAAGGATCCGAATCCGGGATGACCTTAGTCCAGAAAGGATAGGCATCAGATGAGTCCTGAGGGAGCAGGCAGGTCAAGGTCACCCCATCGTGCTCACTGACTGTCAGCGGGTCTCCGTACGCTTCAAACAATGCAAATATTAAATTGTAGCATGTGGACCAACAAGAGATGTTTGGGGGAAAACAAAGTGGCCTTCAAACCATACCTATTGTCCAGATAAGAAGTGTGATCAGCATCCAAAATGCACCTGTACGAGTCATCTTCATCCAGTAGGACTGTATAGGGAAAGGTCTTGTCTCCTAGTTACTATGCAAAGTAGCTGGATGCGCAATTTCCTGATTGTGCAAGTTGCTATCATTGTTATTTCCGGCAGAGCCAGGTCAGTGACATACATTTGTGCAGACAAATCCTGCTGTCAAAATTACACCAGAAAAAAGAAACCGGACCCGGCGTTGCTCCTGCTTTTCTGCCACTTCGCCTCCTGCGGCCAAGGATGACCTCGGAGGTCAAGTCCAATGTGCTAAAAACCTTCCCCGTTAAAAACTACCCCTAATGATCTCCCTGGGGCACATGTCGAGGCCTCCGTATTGATTTGCATCGGGAACGTACAGACATACCGGGATCATTAGGGGTAGTTTTTAACGGGGAAGGTTTTTAGCACATTGTACTTGACCTCCGAGGTACGTACGTTTGGAAATATGTATTAGATGTCACTTCCTTTATTATTGTGAATCCTGCATACATTATTGAGGTCACAGAAATGGAGCATGAGCCAATCTGATGCAGTACCAGAGGGGACCAGGGCAGCAGCAGCACATGCAAATGACGCAGCAGGTAATAAGGGCGGTGTCGTTCCCTCCGAAGGACTGGCGGTCATATCTGTTCCCCTGATCTATCATGACCACTCGAGTCGGCCCGGGGATGTCTGATCCTGCGCCATACTGGGGCTGGAACGGGTATGGGAATCGCGTCCCGGACGCGTCTGCTGGATCCGAGTAGTTCTCGCTGCTCGAGTCTCCCGATGGTGGAGGGCCATAATGCCCGTAAACTGTGAATGATTATATTGCAAAGTCTGTGCCTCTGTTTGTCCGGAATGAGTCATCACTCAACTATAGGTACACTATACCCCTGAGAGTGGCAGCACTGCTGTGCAGAGATCTGCCGTCAGATGTGAGAGGACCGTAACTCAATATCCACTTCCCTTGCGGCGAGAAAAGAAAGAAAGTGTTACCGAGATCATCCAAGAGGTGGCGTTGGGGGAAGGGGGAAAAAGGAACGGCATCCCAACTCCACCTGTTGGGTGCTTTTGGTACCACTGCTTTTTTTCTCTCCGCAAGGGGAAGTGGACATTGAGTTACGGTCTTCTCATATCTGACGGAAGAGATGAGCCATCTACATGTGAGAGACATATGATCGTTTTGGAAAGGGACAGACGGATCTAACTTTGTCGGGTTACGAACGTTATTCTCAAACTATAAATGAGTTATTTTAATCTACGACTTTTGGCTGCCGGACAATTGGCTGCCGTGACATTTGGTGGCCCAATTTAATCAGCGACTACTGCAAAAGGCAGCATACAAATGACCGGCAGCCAAATGCCCCGCAGCCAAGTGGCATTTCAGCCAATTGTCGGGATACCGAATTTTTTTAACGAGCGCAACCGAATGCGCAAATTGTTTCCGACACTATGCTTCAGGGGGTAACAATATATGGCCGACTTTTGCGACGTCACTAATAAAGGCTCTGGAACGTACCTTAGAGGTGTTAATTTGGCCCCTGAGGAATGACTTTGGCAACGTTGTTGTCGGAACAGTGGGCTTGCGCGAATGTGGGTGCGCACTCGGTTGCGATAGTAAAAAAATCATCTGTTAGCGACAATTGAACAACTTGAATGAGACGGCCCCTCCGATTTACCATGTGATAGTGCTATTCTTAACGCATAGATGGCGCATCCTCCCTCTGCACACTCCTGCCATCCACACTCAGGTCGTGTGAGAGATAGTGGTACTATCAGTTGGGATAAACATCCGACGGAGAGAATAATCCGCTATTAGGAGTCAGCTTACCTGGTTGTTGGGTGACGTACACGGTACGAGTGTATGCTGGATAGTACCCCGGATTGACATTTGGGTACTGCCCACCATCACCACCGGTTGGTTGAGCTGTTACAACCACATATGATGGAGGGGCGTCTGCTGCAGCTGTAGACACCTCTTGCAAAGTAGCGTCATTTGCATCAGTAAGAGGCGTCTGGAGGATGACCTTCTCTTCGCGAATGCGCAGGGCTGCCAAAGCAGCCGTGACACGACCACTGTCCTCAGCCGATGATGGCTGGACAGTCACATGTGGTCCAGAAGGTGTCGATTTATCTGAGGAAGACCTCATTCTTTTGGCGGCCGAATTATTGTGAGCGCCCCAATGTCAACATGCGAAAGGAACATTCAGACACAACAATGTGTCGTGTCGTCAAGGCAACCTCAATGTCACACAATTTATCCTGCTGTCATAATAATTACACCACAATGCCACTTATTGCTTTATTATTATTGTGAAGGTGATCACAGCAATGGAGAAGGAGCCATTTTGATGCACCACCAGATGGGCGCAGGGCAGCAGCAGCAGCACAGGCAAAGGAGGCAGGTCAGAAGGAAGGTGTCGTCGTTCACTCCGGAGGACCCGTACCTGTTCCGCTGGTCCATCATGACCGCTCGAGTGGGCCCGGGGATGTCTGATCCTAAACCATACACGAAGAATCGCGCAGCGAACGCGTCTGCTGGATGACCCAAGAAGCTCATCTCGCTCGAGTCTCCTGATGATGGTGGAGCGGCGTAAACTGCAGAAGGATTATTATTATTATTATTATTATTGCAGAGACATACTGCTATTCTTAAAGCATAGATGGCGCACCCTCCCTCTGCACACTCCTGCCACACTCAGGTCAGGGAGCATATACTACGTATAAGAGGCGCAAACTTACCTGCGTTTATGATTTAAGCGTGTAAGCTGGTTCAACGAACGTTATTGTGGCTTTGCTACAGCAAGTGTTCGTACGCGCGCTCTCTGAACTGTTCCGACCAGCCATATCAATATAGGGTATAATGTAGATCGGGTCAGCACTGTATGCCTACATCGGCCCAACATCAGGTGCCATCGTTGGCCCGATGTGACAAAAAGTTAACCCTTTTACATTGGCCCAACATCGCTCCCCAACATTGGCCCGGTGTCATTTCCAGACGTCGGGCCGACGAAGTGTGCTACCTGGGTTCTGTCGCGTCTCTCTGTTTGGGGCCGTTGCCATGCTGGCGGCCATCTTGAAGTGTGGGGAACACCAACGAGGTATAAATAGGGTACAGGCAAAAATAGGGTCAGCCATCTTTGATGGTTTTGACGGCCACTACACGTCAAGTACATGCGCGAATCAAAGATGGCGGACCCTATTTTTGCCTGCACCCTGTTCATACCTCGTTGGCGTTCCCCACACTGCAAAATGGCCGCCGGCCTTGGCAACGGCCCCAAACAGAGAGACGCGACAGAACCCACTTCGTCGGCCCGACGTCGAGAAATGACACCGGGCCAATGTTGGGGAGCGATGTTGGGCCGATGTAAAAGGGTTAACTTTTTGTCACATCGGGCCAACGATGGCACCTGATGTTGGGCCGATGTAGGCATACAGTGCTGACCCGATCTACCCAAACAGAGAGACGCGGAAATCGAATGTTTGCGCCTCTTATGTAGTATGTGCTCCCTGGTGGTACGATCAGGTCGGACAAACATCCGACGGAGAGAATAAGCCTATTAGCAAGAGTCATATTATATTACCTGGTTGATTCCGGATGACCTTCGCTTCACGAATGCACAGGGCTTCCGAAACAGATGCTGTGACACGACCACTGTCCACACCTGATGATGGCTGGACATTCCCACGACCAGTTGGTCCAGAAGGTGGCGATTTACCTGAGGAAGACGTCATTTTGTAGACCACCCCAAGTTCATATAGGACACTGCTCATATGTCAACATGCGAAAAGGAACACGTAGACACAACAAAATGGGTCGTCCAGGCAACCTCATGACTTTTAACTTTACAAAAATACAAAATTAATCATTGTTAACATCATCTTTATGTATCCTGACCCTATTGTTGCAGAATGTGGAAAACAACGTCGCTACTTAGGTTACGTCCTGCTTCTATACATCAGCACAATGTTAGCTGTACTCTAGAACGTCATACATGGTAGTGTTAAACTGTAAGTAATGCCGCTGAGTAGCAAAGACAGTAGTGAGAGCCTCCAGTCGTCCTCAACTGGAAAGAGTGACTCGAACAAATCTGTATCGCTCAAAAGTGAAGGAGCCTCACCCAATGGTAAAGAGCTTTTGATGGTTTTAATTAATGTGTTATTCATAAGGGAATTTAATGCAGCAAGCACATCAGGAGAGATATCATGTGAGGGGCCACAAGGTGATGCCAGCCAGATACAGCCAAGGGGCTCGGATTCTGCAGTCAAAAATGACCTGGAATTCAAGCAGTTTATAAGTAAGTTGATTTAAACAAAATTGAGGTGTCATCTTAGGTAATGTATTTAAAGCCATACTTTTTTTATCAGGCGATTTTACAGCGGAAAGGCAGTATATGTCTCAGATTGTGGGAAGGGCCCGAGAGAAGTTTGTCGGTCTGTTGACAATGATGCAGTCCAAAGATGGCTTGACAAGAAATCCACAGGATGTAATGGACAAGTGTAGGGTGATCAACTTTGTCGGACCACCAAAGCCAATTGTTAATATCATGTTGTACATTTCAGTGTGCACGGAATTACTAGAAGCGACGAAGCACTGTAATGACAGCCATAGGGCAGTAGGCAATCAGTATGTGTCGCTCATGAACGAGCTGTTGTACAACTGGCAACAACTTCAACTGTTGTGTGACACTCTCGACGAACAGGAGGACGACGAGCCAGATGACGATGTGGAACCTCCAGTGGCAGGAAAGTTCTCCTTCGATGACATTGGAAGCGACAGTGAAGAGGAGGAAGTAGACCAACCAGACATCTACTGTGGAGACATGTCCGTCCAGTCCTGGTATCAAAGCAGGGAGGTCAAGGAGTTCCGCAAGAAAATGACGGCCCAATCCAATGCAATATGCCAGGAATGGTCTGAAAAGTTTCCACCAATGTCTCCTACTCAGAAGGTTCAGAAGAAGAAAGGTGGTTCTAGGAAAGAAGAGGCACCTCCTCCGTCCCCTTACGGCAAAATATTGCAGAACACTAAGGACAATGTAAGAAGAATGGGGCCCAACATGGTGAAAGCTCTGGACGGATCCTTCAACAGAGCAGATCCGGTTGATTATGCGAGGCCTTGGGGCAAGATAGCCATGAGGGAATGCGACAGGGTGATGCCAGACCCCAGGGTGATGTATCACGAGTGGCTGGAGAAGTACAAGGCGCAAGGCATCAGGGGGAAACCCACTACGGTGGTCACCAATCCCGCTCATCGAAAGAACCATCCCAACGTCAGGAGGAATCTCAAGCTGGCAAGGCGTCCCTCCGAGATGCCTGAACACGATGTGTTTCGCCAAATACAACGCTTTCATGATAATCAGTAAAAGGCTCGGAATCAAACATTGTTGACACTAATTGCAAGTTTCATCAGAACCTGTGGGGGGACACACACACCCAAAAAAAGTTTGGATTATATCATATACAGTAAATTGTGTAATAAAATTTTCAAATGTTGCGACGAAGCTCAATAAAAAATGCTGGGAAATGTTTAGAAAATGTGTGATCAGTGCTGCGGAACATTGGATTCCTTGACCCTTGAATAATTTTGGTTGGCGTCGTCTGCCTGAGAGTGGCAGATAAATATTTTTTTTAAAACTGAGATAATTGTATGCTCTATCAGCTGAAAGCGGAAGTTGTACCATACTACATGATTGTACCGCTCATTTTTGGACGGCATAGTCGCATTTCGCATGTGGCAGTCCAGCTTGTTACGTGTGTGAAGATTGGCAGACAAGCGATGATGGCACTAGCCGCCTTTTGGTTGACGCCTATCCTCATTCTCCTTTCGATAACAGGTATGTCTTGCGCTCACTGGTTTTAGCAAGAAGCCAGTGGTTCGCTACGTAACATTCGTAAAAATTCTCCAATTAAAAAGCGTAAACCTTGAAAATAAACAGATTCAATCTTGAAGTGTCGACTGTTCCTGCTGGTTATTCTGTTAATTTACTTACTTTATTGAAAGAGTTCGGCAAGTGTGACTCGTCTGTGGAATCTCCCTCCGTGGCTGCCGTACATTCGCACATTGTTGTCGACAGAGACGTGACCCTGACCTGCGAGATCCATGATGCTTCGGACTACACGGTCCTGTGGAAGAAGAAAAAGAACGGCAGTGGAGATTCGGACTGGGCTCTGTTGTCCGTCTCAAACATTTTGATCACAAAGGATCCAAGGATCTCCGTGGAGTATCGGAACAACAGCAGCCTGTACATACTCCGTATCCGGGGGGTGTTGAAGAAGGACGAAGGGACGTACCGATGCGAAGTGAACCATCAAGGATCAACTCCTGCAGACGTCATTCTCGAAGTGAGGACAATGATCCACTGACGATCCATTTTACCTGTCGGAAGACAATGTTTGATCATAATTCGTACTGAAAATATACAACAACTGCAAATTATTGTGCCCATTTTATTCATGCAATGACGGGTTGTTCGCTCCAGCAACAGAAGCATAAAATTATCAGCATGTAACAAATGCGATTGAGCTGGTTGCTGGGGTATGCAATCCATCACTTTCCTTCCTACATCTGGCAATTGAGCAATGCAACACCCTGCGTTACATTATGATGTGCTCCATAAATAATTTGGATCCGTCGCAACTGTTTATGTCGTCTGCCTGACAGTGGCAGATAAATAATAAAAAAATGTGATATATTGCTGGCAGTGGAAGTCGTACTTACATGGCATTGACAGACATGTGCTCCCCACAGAATGGCCCTCAAACGGGGAATTAAAATATTTTTAAAATAATAAAACATTAATAGACATGTGTCGTACTCGTCATTTTGCATGTGGCAGTGTAGGGGATATAAACACCAGTTTGTTACGCATTCGAGGGACGACTGGCAGAGAATGACACGAAAACTAGCTGCATTTTGGATGACTCCTGCCGTAATTCTCCTTACGATAACAGGTAACACTTGCACTCAATGTAACAGCCAATGACTATTGACACTGTAATTATTTACTTAAAAGCGTTCGGCAAGTGTGATTTGTATGGCGATTGTTCGCCTGAGGAATATGATCTGACCCTGGGAGCTCCCTCTGCCGATATCATACCTTCGCATGTGGTTGTTGAGCATGAAGATGTCCACCTGACCTGTGAGCTCCATGATGCTTCGGACTACATAGTCATCTGGAAGAAGAAGACCGGCAGTGGAGATTCAGACTGGACGCTGTTGTCAGTCGAATCGTTCGTGACGGTACCAGATCATAGAATCTCCGCGGAGTATCAGGACAAAGCAAGCTGGTACGTCCTTCATATCCAGGGGGCGCTGAAGGAGGACGAAGGGACGTACCGATGCGAAGTGGCCGTTGACAAAGCGCCACACGCAGACGTTGTCCTTGAAGTGAGGACAAGTGAGGACACGACGGACGAATGAATGACGATCCATTTGACCTGTTAGAAAACAAGGATGCTTTCACAATCAGCGTTCTTAGAGAGAATATATAAGTGCAAATAATTGCTGTCGTTTATTTTTGCATACAATTCCGGATTGTTCATTCCAGCAGCCAGTATGAGGAACCATCATACCTACACATATGGGACATGTTCGCTCCACGATGCGCCGGATAGCGACATAATGTTGACATACATTCGCACATAAACAGCGATGACTGTAAATCACAGGGTCGAGTAACCACAGTTCTCCAAAATGGGTCTGTAACTGTAACGAGGGTTATGCCCCCACCCGCCCATCCACAAATGAAACCAAGGGATTGTTGTAAGCTACACAAATTTACTGATCAAGTAAACTTTACATGGGTTGGCGCCTAGAAGGCGAAGAGAAGCATGAAGGCCATCACTAAGCAGAAAAGTCCCATGGCTTCGGAAAGGGCGAATCCCAGGATGGCGTAGGAGAAAAGCTGCTGCTTCAGGGATGGGTTGCGGGCGTAGCCGATGATCAGGCTCCCAAAGACGCTCCCGATGCCAGCTCCGGAACCAGCCACTCCGACAGTAGCGGCACCTGCCCCGATGAACTTGGCCGCGGAGTCAATGTCCCGCTGGACTGCCGATGTGTGCAGGCTGCGTCCATAGGCCACTACGGCTGAGGATGGCTGGACCACATCGTGGGTTGGGAGGACCTGCGTGGCAGTCAGGGGTCGGATGAAGCTGGCGGCAGTGGCCCGCTGGGCTGCGAATCGCGCGATGGTCAGCATGGCAATGACAAGCTCCTGGAAAGAACAACGAAACAGATAACGTCACGCACCAGACAGGTTTCCTCAAATCTAACCAATTTACCAGATGCATGTTGCGTGGTAATATGGTATTAAGCCCACGCAACCCAATAGTTCCTATACCCACAACTCCGCAATGCTAACCCCACGTACTGTACCAGAGCCGGTTTTGCTCGGTTTTTGCAGCAATTACAGGTTCTTATTGAGAGATTCCTCCTGTAGGCTAATGCACTGATCAGTGAGGCTTAACGTCGGGCTATTTCTGCCTCTAAGGCCCAACACCGACGCCAGGGGGTGGTCGTCCTCCTGGAAATTTTGCCACTCTGGGGATCTTTAACGTGCACTCGCGCAATGTCACAAGCACATGGGACCGACGGCTTTACTTCCCCTCCGAAGGAAGGCGCGCTCTCACTTTTCTACCACCCGGAGAAAAGTCACCTCGGCCGGGTTCGAACCCACAACCTTGGGACCCAACCTTGGGACCAAGGGAACCGGGTCTGGCAGCATCTCCAGGAACATCCTCTTTGGTGATGCCGAGCACCCACTCCTGGACAACTGCTCGCATTCAACAATGTCCTGGAAATGGCATCGACGAAGCTGGATCCATGAAAAAATCCCTTGGGCGTCGCCATTTCCAGGACATTGTTGAACAGGAAGCGTCGTCCAGGAGCGGGTGCATAGCACCACCAAAAAAAGTGGTTCTCGGCCAGTGCATTCGGCGCCAGGAGGATTCTCTCGGTAATGTGGCAACAATGGTCAAGCCAAGGTGATGACCCCAGCCGTAACAGTACGCCGCATGTGCTTTACTTGTTCTTGGCCTGCATCTACTGCGGTACAACCACCCCCCTCCTGGAATGAACCTGTGCAGATATGATGTTACATAACCTGGGGACGACCCCCCCCACGCATTGAGTGATGTTACTCAATGCAAGGCATAACCGAGATGTAACCCCCCTCTTCCTTAGTAGTAGTAGGCCTGGGGTAAAAATAGCTCATGTGAAGTACTACATTACCCTCTCCCTCCCTGCAGATCTTTTTTATTTTCCAAAATGGAATCCGCCCCTCCCACCCACCCACCCACCCACATAGGGAAGTGATACCGACCTGAGCCGGGGGGTTAATTCCCTTCCTTCTGGTCTTGACCTGAGAGACGGTGACCTGGAGCTGGGCTTGGGGGGGCAACTGCAGGCTCCTGGGTCTGGACTAGGAAAGGAATCGAAGGAGGGGAAAAGAGCGGCTCCGAACCCGTTCGATCAAGCAGCAGCTTACGAAGCAAAGGAGGAGGAGGAGGGGGAGGGGTGGGTGGAGGGTGGCAGGGATGGAAAGCAGCGTTGCCAACAGTCAGAGAGGGGGGAGAGGATTATCGATACACAACCAACCATCCGATATTATCGGATTTGCGGCAGAATTATCGTTGATGAGTTTCCCAAACTGTGCTCCGCGGAGCACTCGGTGCTCCGCGAATCTTTTCCAAGTGCTCCGCGAAGAGGTTGGGGGAAAAAAAAACCAATGCTATACCCATTCAAATCTCTCAGAAGCTTTGTGTGACCTTGAACCCCCCCCCNCCCCCCGCAAAAAAAAAATCGCCTGCGGCGGTCTTTCGCCCCCCTCCCATTCTAATTTACTAATTTGGCGCTCCCCCTTCCCCGCTCCAACCCAGATTTTTTTTTTCTGCTTACGCGGCTCGATGATCTTGGTGCTCCGTCACGAATATCTTGCTCCGCGGCTCAAAAAGTTTGGGAACCTCTGCTGCTGTACCACGACCTCACCGACCTGACGTCATCGTTTCTTCCATTGTTGCATTTTGTTGACACTGTGTATTCATAATGGTTCTGTGAAAATATTTCCGTAGGAAACCGTGTGATCAGATCGTTCTCCCTATTTACCGTACATTACTGTACGATCTTGATATGCCTATATATCGTCGCAGAACATCGATATATCGTATAGGGGGGGTCGATTTATCGTATGAAACCAGAAGGCAGGAGCTGGAGGAG
>JYFJ02007000.1:0-17220 GCA_000934665.2 Catajapyx aquilonaris
GCCCTCCCCTTCGTACCTGTAAAGTTCAGCCTTAGTCCGGTAGGGTCGCCACATGATAGCCTTGGGAAATGTCTCGTAGCGATCTCAAGTGGCCACCCGGTGCGTAATCCTTCGGCAGGGGGTGGGTGGGGAGTGACCTAACCTGAGTCTTCAATAACCATGTGTATGACCATTCATTTTTAAAAATTGCATGGATTTTGGATTTTTGGTTATCTCATAGAACTAGTAGTTCCTATAATATTTTTAGCTCTGGCCTGAGGTCAGCAAATACTGTATGTTGCATGTAGCGGATAAATTCCAAAAAGTGTTGCATATAATATGATATTGAAATAATTTAATCATTTGTACACAAGTAAATAATCCATTATGCAAAGGACTGGATGAACAATTTGATGTCATGTGAAACTGACACATAATTGGATTATACTCGTACAAATGATTGGAAATGTTTGAAATCTTGAAAGGTAAAGTGCATATAACCTTTGACTTTATGAAGGAACTCCCTGCCTTTTCCTTTACAACACTAGCCGCAGGTCTTGAGATTACTTTTTGTTTCAAACTGTGAATTTTTTAGTCCATATTTATTCCATCCCGGTACCTTTTAGCTCTCGATACATAAGCTCACGCTGTAATTAAGCTGTAGAGGATTTTTTTTCTGATTGGAACGCAATAGTTTTAAAGTTCCAGCCCCTATAGTATAGCCACCCTTATAGTATGGTCTTATATGTACTAGTGTCATACATATTCGTCAATAATTTGCTTTCGATCAAAGAGGAGATGCTCTTCCTTTGAGACGTATGGTTAATATAATTCCAGGACTGATCAGCCAAACAAAATTCAGATGTCACCTTACATTTTTACATTTTCAAGCAAATAATTCAGAAATGTAACCCCACCAGGTCTGCATCCATCCATCTCCTCTTCCCCAGTTCACATCCGTCTCCTGGCAAGGAAGCGAAAATCTTGCTGGCTACTAACAATAAGTAGGCTACTAACACGCTCAGACATTTTCAGACAATGCCATGCTCACACAAAATATGACCTGATTATTGACCAGAAATAGAATGCAAAACGAACTCTGAATAAGAAAGTAATATACACACTGCGACAAGGAAATAATCCCTTTCAAAATTGATGTTGCTCTCTGAATTGTTAATTTTTTGTGAACGTTGTTTCTGGTATAATATCTGGAAAGTGTTGTTTTGTTTTTTACTTATGAAAACGTGATATTCAAGCACGTGAATTTGCCACTTTTCATTATTGAGATGACCATAATAATCAAGTTCTAAGCCTATATAGGAAATGTGAGGTCAGATTTCATCCTGAGCAGTATGCAACAGCACAAGTGTCCAATTGGAAGTATAAGAATCAGGACCAAAATTTTGACTGTGGCCCACCTCATGGCCTGGACCCTCTCTTATGAGATTATGAAAGGCACACACCTGTGGTGAAGACCCAGTGGATAAGAGGGAGAGAAGATTCGCACGCAGGTAAGGAGGGCACCCAAGAAGAGAAGGTTGACTGCACACGTCAAGACCACTGCTAGCACGACTTGATGCGGACCGTAGCAGTTGTCTACAGCCAGGGGCTGCCCCTGGGCCGCCACCCCGTCTTCCTCAATGGCGATCCTTTCCTCTTTTCCCTCTCCCAGATTTCTCCCGCTGCTGTTATTGCTGATTGTCTTGACTTGTGGATCACGTCCAGAAGCAGGGGTCTCAGTTTCTGGACGTCCCTGCTGCTGCATTTGGTACTTGTACCATGAGAGACGCTGATGGTGACGAAGTTTGTGACGTGTTTCTGGCGATTGGGTTGTGCGGAAGGCGATGGAGGACGTGGCTGGGTCTTGGGCCAACACCGCCTTCCTCTTTACTCTTGCCCTTGATCCCTGATCGTCTACCTGTTCTTCCAGCTCGGATGGCCAGAGTAGCTTGTGAAGCTTGTGTCTTGCTCGCGATAAAAAACTTTCTTCGGTTTCTTGCGTGATGATAGTCTCTGGAATATACGTCAGCATGTTTTTATTTTGTTAGCAGTGAAAATAGTGATTTTACTTATTTCACAAAATCGCACTATGTTTATGTCTTCCTTTACAAAATCCAACCAACTCTGTGATGATAATGCAAGTTAAGCAGCCAGGTATTTTTTACGTGACACTATAGTGTAGCATAGATACTAGGCCTCCTCGGTTCGCTCAGTTCATTATGTCAAGATTATCACCAGTTAAAATATTATATGCCCATTCTGGCTTTCAATAACTTTATTTGTAGGTTTTCATCGGCTCCGTCATGTAGCCTAATATGCGTGTCCGGTGGCATGGCTTAATGGAAACATCAAATGTGTCAATACTTTACGCAGCGTGTGCTTAATTACGGAGCACATAAAGCTGCATCGTGTGTGGACCTAAATAATGTTTACATCCAGAAAGAAACTCGTATACTGTATGCAGTGAAATGAACGCGGACGGGAATGCGATGACCCGTTTACCTCAGCCAATAGAGGCATACATTATTTTCAGCTAATTAAAAAAATCCCTAAATTAGCGAGGAAACGAAAGTTTGTCTGCAAGCATGTGTAATGTGTAAAATATCGTGATCCAATTTAATTAGATGTGAATGTTGATACAAACTCACTGACCATGATTACCCTTCCCCTAAATGTGTTCTCCATTAATCTTCCTGCAACAACATTGTCAAATGATGGTTGCAGGATGGTGTTAATGATTGGAGTTAACCAAGGGCTTAAAACTGATACCACGTAATGTCATTGCGGAGCTGCACGGAAAGCTCTTTGGGGAGCTTATGGGTATTCGACTGCGAAGACGAGCGGGGAGAGAAGCTATTGGTATGGCAGTTGCAAATGATATAGACCTATAATTCACTTCTCTGTCGGATGCATATTGTGCCGTAAGATTTATCCGAAAATTAAGTGCTGCTTCGTGCACTCCTACTACACACTGTCAGGGTACTACTGCACAGGATTTACACTTCGAAATTGCGGTAATATTAGCACGTGTATAAAACGGGCGCTTTAGGCCTACATACATTGCCAATTTGCCATGTTAATAATAATAATAATAATAATTATTATTATTATTATTATTATTATTATTATTATTATTATTATTATTATTATTATTATTATTATTATATGAGATGTTTGCCTTTGTTGGTTAATGCTGCATAGACGACTATACACGGGAAAAGGCTACATAAATCATGAGACCTACATGTAGGCCTACGGTACGCTATGTACGGTATATCATAATAATTTATTGTATACAGTAGGCTACAACATGATAATAATTATTTTTCAATGGAGGCAGGTGGTATGATACAATGCTGCACACTGTATAATTTTGATGCATTATATTCACACAATATGGTATATGGTAAGCATTGTACTGCACATTCAATAGCACAGTAAAAGTACCGGACTACTGGTAGGCCTATACAGTACAGTACACAGCAGGTGTTCACAGGGTTTAGCTGCTAGCGTCCTCTCTCGTATGTAGCGCACAGTTGATGTCAGTGTATCCTATCTACCATATTGCACATAGGAATATCTATACCAACGCATACTCACAGGCTTCGTCATTTGAATAATAACGGTAGGCTACAATAGCTAACTCCCGGCCTGTGCAGTAGTCTACATTATCTCTTCCTTGCCCAGCAGTATAGGTACTGGAGCCATGCAAAATGTCTTCATTATTATGAGTTACGACCATCATAATTATAATTATGCGTACAATCTACCATGATTCAGTAAAAACTTCAGCTTACCGTTCAAGCCATTAGTTTGTTTTGTACTGATTAACTTATGAAAGAACTTGTCAGGAAAACGAATTTCATGGTCTTCATCATGAAAAACGAACCCACACGAACAATGGAGTCATGAATTTGTAATTTTGTGTTGACTTCAGTTATTTTCCTTTTCCTTCAACTTTTAGAAAAACATTCCAGAAATCTTCTCCAAAACTATGAAAGTAAAAGCATGAATATTTTGTCAGATTGCTTGGTCATAGGATTGGCACATGCAATTGATTGATCCATTATCGGGAAGAGTTTTTAAAATCTCCTCATGTTAGTTGGAGAGATTAGTGCATGGAGCATGAGCTGAATGGAGTGCCTCACTTCAAGCTCATTTCTAGTGTTTGATTCTAAACCACTACGTTTTAGCATTCGCTGCAGTTCATGTTGACATTGGCTCTTCTATACCCTGTACAGTGTGTACATGTCTAACACAGTCACAAGGGGTCGATCATCAACATTAACTGCGACAGAAACTCACCTCATTTTAATAAATGCAACCAATCTTCTGCAAGTTATTTGGGGCGTCTTTCAAGGAACCAACTTCCGAAGTACCAACAAGTACAGCACTATAAAATAATAATTAGAAATAGTTGTCCAAACTATTCTCCTGCAATAAATAACCCCAAATTAGCCGCGAGGTTGTCCCCAAGTTCCACAAGTGGTAGGAATAGTTTAGGCAAAGGCGATGACAGCACATTGTCATTAGTTTCGCAATCAAGGTAGAGCTCATTTCCTGTGGAGGCTCCGAGAAGCCAATAATAATTTCCCGCCCAGCGTTATGCAACTGCCGACTAATATCGTGGTTCATTATAATTAGCTGTTTTGGCGCATTATCCGAGAAATTGAACAATTTGCCTGGAGAATGAATTAGTATGCATGGTAGTTTGAGCACCGGCATGGCAATCGATAGTCGTCTCCAGGTCTAGAGACGCCACAATGGACAATAATGATGCCTTTGAGCACGTTTATGGAAGGAAATAGAATGGACGGCTTAAGGATGAGGTTAGGTCCGGGTCGAGGGAGAGATGGATTGAGATTTCAGAATAGGGGCTTCCTTCTCCTAGCTTCCCATCCCCGAGGCCTTTATATCTACACATGCCAAGTACCAGGCTAGAGGAATGGATGGATGCTGCGAGGATGGAGCTATACTATACACAGAATGAACCGGCTACAAGAGATAGGCTGGAAGGAGGCTCCTCCTGCAAGCAATTTTGTTCTGCTCGGATGCAGACTTTGGTTGGCATTTACTGTAAGAGGAGGCTTCCCTTGGAGTGGCGCCCATTTAATTAGGCCCAAGCTCCGGAACTCGATTACATCCTTTGCCTCCAGGAGAGGATCCAGATTAATCTCGTTATCTCCAACCCTGTCGACTACGTCAAATAGAGCGAGGCATAATAGAGCCGCATGCACTATAAGCATCCTTCTACTCCTCTCAGAACTTTTTTTTGCCACAAACATTTGCAATCCTGCAATCGGAGCAGTAATATTGACGTCTCTGGCAAACTTGCTGTATAGGAACAGGACCTGATACTGTTTGCACACAGAATCATATGTGGAATATCTTAATGATAATTATGTTTATATTTATCTCACTGAATGTCTCAAATTTTGGATCAGTATATCCACACCATAATTATTCAGTATTCCATCTCTAACTGGCATATAGTGATGGTACTGTACAGCAGCAGGTGGCTTATAATGCCAGTAGTTAGAAGTTTCAAAATGGAAAGCACTAAATATAAACCCAGCCCGACCTAGGCACAGAGGGTACTATACTCAGCGATTCGGCATACAATGAGTGGGATTGACGAATAATCCTCATCGACCGAGAAATTAGCAACGGAAATTAGCTCCCATTGAAGCGTGGGCTTGTTCGATGCCCTCAACAAAGCTGGGTTGCATACCGGATTAAAAGTAGTTGTTTTTTTAAAATAGTCGGGGATAAACAGAACCTAAGCGCGTGCTGCTGCTTTTGCATATAGTCACAGCAGGAAGTTTGATATTCACATGGTGCCACTGATTTACTCGCTTTTTTTTTGTTGACGGGGCAGGAAGGGCGTGAGGCGAAATTTCATCAGCTGGTGGATGTTGGTTGGGATCTGCAGGAGTGACAGTCCAATTTCAATCACAAGTGGGGGTTGCGGATATCCATTTGGCTTTGAGAGCACCCTATTTGTAAATGTGAAAGATTGAGCTGTGCCTGCCAGTCAACAACTTTTTCCAGTCGATTTTTCTCTTGTTAATTGAATTATCGTAATCACAGATTGGATTCCCGGTAGCCTCACTTACGACAACGATAATATTATTGTGGCACATAAAGAAGTACAGTTCCTTCCTCATACAGAAACCAGAAAATAGCCGTAACTTTAAGAAAAATCACACGCGATGCCCAACAGCATGGAGCCTATATAGCCTATAGCGTTTTTTTTTCTTCTTACGGTGTGATTTTGAAAACTCTTAATTTCATCTCATTAGCATCAGGTTAAAACATCTGCGGCTCTGTGTGAGTACCCTTTCCACTGTAGCCTATAATCCGAGCACAATTGCCATGCTTTGGACCCGTCAACAGATTCAGTGTTGCGAACAATGTCAAGCTTTTGATGCAATTGCCGCATGCCGACGAGCTTCATTTCGCCCTTAATAATGCCCATAAAATATTTATGAAGTTGTAAATAAGGCATTGATACAGATTTGTTATATAGAAAAAGAACTTGATGTACCGGTATTAGCTTTATTAAGCCGCCTATATCTGTAAATCCGGGTGTTCATTTTTTTAAAGCCCTGAATTGACTGATATCTTTGTAACGTTTCCTATATAAAGCAGATATGCTATTATAAATGCCAGACATGCTACAAAGTTTCACTAATTCTCAAATACGCAAATAGGCGAAAACATACTTTCCTTCAATTAGTTGCAATTTTGTGTAGTATACTATACCAGTGTTAGGCGCTCACCACAATATTATTATAAGCTTCGTGTTGCTGTTGCACAGGAAAATGTACACTACAGTGTAGCTTAGCGGAGCTTAATAGTAGCAGGTCTTTACCTTTGTGATGCTGGCGGTTTTGTATCTCTTTGTTGAGTATAAAAATGAAAGCGATGGCGACGAGCGACGCTGCCAGAAAGAGGACGACCACCTGCCACGGGCTGTGGAACCGAGCCGACATGTTTCCGCAGCCTCCCCCTGAAACATGCAATATCAACTTATTCACGACTCCTCAAAAGCTCCTTAGCATGTCATCTGCACAACACCTGTTCCACATATGCTCTCTCTTACAGTACACACATCAGCTTTCACGTCACCATGGACTTCTATTCTCTACAAAGTATTTCAGCAGTACATTGTCTAGGAACTGTATGAACTCTGTACTCGTTGGCAGTGTCAATGACTCCACTGTCGTATTTACTGTTAGCATGTGTGACTTACTGAACTGGTTACCTACCCAATTATTTTATTGCCAATCAATTTTTGTGTGTGGAACCAATATACTTGCTCGCCCTTCAGCAACATAAAGCATCACATAAAACCTGCTGCTGATTTGAGCTATCTCATTTTTTTTACAGCTAAGCCCCCCCCCCCCCCCCCNGGCCTCAGATAATAACTTTGCCAGAGTGGCATTTACCCTACATGATAGGCAGCCTGAGAGATTTCCCGCCAGACTTGAACGAAGACGGAAGTGTACACTACCTATGTGTGAGCAGGTGCGATGACGTCATGCAGGTGCACTCTGGATACGATGAGCGTTGTACGGTGAGTTGCAACGTGTACGACCTGCACACTGGATGTGGTTTTAGCCCATGCAGGATGTCCTAAGCTCCTACTATATGTATGCGGCAGATAGGAGGCAGGCAGAGCAACAGCGCGCAGTAGTGCATGGGACGCAGGCGCCTATAGCTCTATCCCATAATAGTCGCCGAATCTTTCTCTGGTGCCTGGAGAGGCGGGGGTGGATGGGTATATAGGCTGGCAGGCAGGCAGGGGAGGCGGTGAAGGATTGAGGGGTTTTTGGAAGGGTAGATGGGGTGAGGATAATCCATCCTTCCTATTCCTTTCCTGGCATAAAAGCAGAGGCAGGCATCACCTGCGGCGGCTTTATTCATGAGGCTCATTAGCGAGTGGCGGCAACTTTGCAAAAAGTTATTCCGGGCCTCTCCATGCCTCTCACCGAATATTCCATTGGGCACAGCAGCAACTGCTGGTGAGCTGGGAGGCAGTATAAGCAACCAACCCCAATGTGCATGGCAGCAGCAGCATTTGTGCCGGGGGCTGCACCAGTTCACCCAGCCCCTTTTTGTGGCGATAAAAGCAGATAATCCCATTAGCAATCGGACAGACCCGCATGTAATATACCACCCACTAATTCATTATTCTCTTCCTCTTCTCACCGCCTACCACCATCCAGAAGCCTCCATACTTCGCTACTTTTGATGATGAAGCCCATGGGAGCTTATTGCCTTTATAGCTACTGGATTCAACTTTCAAGAGGATGGCAAAAAATTAAATATCCTTTATTAGCTTGGAAGTAGCTGATAGGATCTTGTTCGTAAAGAGGCCGGAAAGTTACTCAAAGAGGTAGCTGCCAAAATAAGTTCCGGCCAAACATACTGGCGTTAGACAAACATCAACAGTACCTAGCAATAATGTGAGGTGTTATTTTTCTAACCGTCATCTTGCTAATGCTGATAGTAGGATAGGGACAGGGTGCGTTTGTCCAGAATTTAAAGCTGGTGGTGTATATGCTATTTTGAGTGAATATGTACTGTACTGTGGACAATCCGTGTTACGCCGGGTACCTGCATCTCTAATGAACCACGAAACAGCATTTTCGACTCAGTCAAACCAACACGATATCGCTGTAATATTGATGTGCATAGTGCATAGGGGATCATTTACGTACATTTACTAGTGCTGAATTAAATTACGAGCATTCGTATATTGGCGGTCATCTTTGCCACTCAAAATGCATTTTTTTGTATAAATAAAGAAAGGAATGTCTGATTTTTATCAGTAACTTCGTATATTTTGTAGCAGGAACCTCACTTACCGGTACCAGTGATGGCCATGGCACTGCTAAGTTAGCAGTAATTAGCAAAATTCGACCCATTGCATTCATACCATTTATGCATAGACCTACTGTAATAGGGCGTATTACCAAAGTCCACAGTTCAATATGTGGAATGGACGAGCAGTGGCGGATTGTTTAGATAAGTCATATAAGCTTCACTGATGTGTGATTTGTATTATTTCCAATTATTTCACTGCAAAAATCAAGGACACACCAACTTGTCGTGAATATTGCTGGTCGCATAATGTCTGTGTATTCTCCTGTCATGCAAATAAGTATCTTTGACAATTTATAACAGGTGATAGACGACACCATTTGACCATGAAAAGTGTACGTGTTTACCAACAGGAAATTGCATAATTTTTTCACTCTAAAATTTTTCGAAGGAACTCTTGGTAGATCATGGCAGATAAAAACGTCCTGCATCGGCTGCATGTGATTCACCAAGAGTTTAACAGATGTGTAAAAAGCATATGCCTATCCCTTCATCGCAAGTGGTTTCCTGCCTTCCTCAAACGCATGAAAGTTTCATTGGCTTTAACACTCCTATTTCTATACTCGAGGTAGAACATAACGTCCGTCATTTTGAGAGCCATAAAACCAATTATCCACTATTTAGCTAATTTTTAGGGTTATGTCACAGGTAAAGCTCGGGTCAATTTGAAACCAGCGCTGTGGAGGACAACCCTTGAATCATCCGCCATCTATGTAAAATATGTGGAAGTGACCCAACAGTTGTCCCATCTAGCGGTGGTGTCCTGCCACGCGTACACAGCTATCACACATAACTGAAACATTCAATCACCAGTTACTTTGCACCAAACAAATCATTTCAATTATTCCCACGTCTATTTACATTTCCAGCCACAACACCCCCATTCCCTGCAAATCACTGTTTAATTAGTGACTAGTTGAGAGCGTGACAATGAGCCGTATTTGCTCTACCTGTGGTATTTGCTTAGCTGGTGACAGATCGCTCATATGCTACAATCAGCCGCGTTGGGTGTCATCGGGCGGCAGGTGGAGCAAGCATCGGGGGCCGATGGTGGAGGTTGGGCTAGTCTGGTGCCGGGTGTGAAGAGGGAGCTCTCGGTGCGCTGTCTTGCTTCGAGTGGCCCAGTGCCGGCCACGTCACGGGCGCCATATTGGAACTTGGGCTGACCGAGAGAGGCTGGGAGCTGGCAGGCTGGCAGACGGAGGAAGGACCGATCGTTGCTGCTGCTGCTTCTTCTGCTGACAGGGGGAGGAGGCGGAAGGTGACAGCCGGCGCAAGAGGAGGTCATCCGAAGGGGGGTGTCACGTCGTTCCAGGGACGGTAGAAGAAGAAGAAGAAGGAAGACAGGAGGCACAGAGGAGATGAATATCTTTCGGCTCGTAGGGGATATTTCCCATCTGCTGGCTATCATCATTCTTCTCCTCAAGATTTGGAGGACACGATCATGCGCTGGTATGGGTGACACCTGACATGGTTTGGGAAGGAAGGGTGCAGCTGACTGGTGTGCAGGAACTGCAGGTTTTTTTCATTGACACCACAGGGATTATGGTACTATTTGGCCCATGCATGCAGTGGAGTCGAGTGCAGTGCAAGGAAGATATGCAAATGCAGAGGAGGTCAATTTGGATTGTTGTGAATGCAACTATGGCAATGCATGAGTGTCGCCAAGGAGAGCAGGGAAAGATTTTGGGGGGATGGAGAGTGGGAATGCGGACGAGTTGTCAGGCTTGAAAAAAACTAAATGTCTCAAGATTTGGTGTAGGCTATACAAGCTACTGCTGACTAGCTTTTGGTAACAAGTGTCTTTCTAGTTTTAATCACAACTAACATGTCTAATGCAAAGGGACGCTCCACAAGATTGGCAAGTTGATGTGGAAATTGGGCTAAAGATCTTGATTCGAGAGGGATGCAATTTTTCAAGAAATGAAAGGCAGTGAGTGTCAAAAGTTGGGAAAAGTGCACCATCTGTGAGTTGTGCTTCCACGGCAGAAGGTGGATAATAAGGGATCGGTGCACTTCATCTTGCAACTCCTGCATTCTCCCTTGTCATTGGTATCATGACATTCACGAACAATCCAAAGGCAAGGCGATCAAGTAACAGTACGCCCCGTTGTAAACCATGTGACATTGCAAAGGCATCTGCAGCAGGATTAATTGTAAACATATGGCACAATTTGCAGGTTGGCTTCTGCTGTTTTGATCTGCTGCAAGAAAGAGGAATTGTCTCACAAACAGTTTCAAGGAACTAGTCCCAGCACAGTATGAAAGACATTGCAATTCCAAAGTAACCTACAGTAATTTGCTGGCCCAAAAAGTTAATACACCACATGAAGTCACATTCAAAACCTCCAAAATCTACCTGTGTTTGCCACATGGCGTCATTGTGCTGGCTCTTTCCTGCAGTCTGAAGAGCCCTCTGCAGCAGGCATGCAGTTTTCCTGACTGTGACCTCTCACCCTGTTATTACCTCTAAATTCTGAGAAAAATGTATTGCACTGCCAGAATCAAAACCACATTTTTGGAGACCAAATTGTAAATCTAGTGGAGTGCCCCTTAATGAATCACAGCTCTTGTAACCACTTTTTCTTCTTCTTCCAGGTATTTCAGGCAAATCGCAGATCCTCTTTGCAGTGGTGTACACATCACGATACTTAGACCTGGTAACGAACTATGTGTCAGCATACAACTCGGTGATGAAGATTGTGTTTCTGGCTGCGTCATATTCCACCCTATACCTGATGTATGCCAAGTTCAAGGCCACATACGACCACAACCATGACACCTTCCGCATTGAGTTCTTGCTTGCCCCAGTTGCTGTGTTATCGCTCATCATTAACCACGAGTTCTCCCTTCTTGAGGTAACTTGCTCTGAATACTAGATTGCATGTAGAATAATGGTAAGAGGGACTTCCAAATGGAACAGCCATGTCTATAAGCTCATGTTAATTTATCATGGTTTTCTACCTCAAAAATGTGTTTTACAACCCTTTTGAGCTCTAGACTATGTTGGAGATAGGTCTTCATGCAGGATTTCAGTAATTGTTCCAGTCTAGGGTAAAAGCATTATGGAAAAATTTTAAATAACTCCCTGTAGGTGTAACTCCCAGAAAAATGGTGCTTGAATGAAATATGGCAACAATTTTTTTGCCTTCCAGATTCTGTGGACATTCAGCATTTACTTGGAATCTGTGGCAATCCTTCCCCAACTGTTCATGGTGAGCAAAACTGGAGAGGCAGAGAGCATCACATCACACTACCTGTTTGCCCTGGGCATCTACAGAGGTCTATACCTGCTCAATTGGATTTATCGCTACTATGGGGAAGGGTACTATGACCTGATAGCAATTGTGGCTGGAGTCGTGCAGACGGTGCTCTACTGCGACTTCTTCTATCTCTACATCACCAAAGGTGGGTTCAGAGTAGAAGCAGAATAAATTGGAAGAGAAATAACCATGATAGTGCCACCTGGCCATAAGGAAATTTTGTATGTGCAAAAACTGGAAATGATTTGTGAGGACAGGGATAACCATGGAGAAGTAAGGTGTTTGCTTTTTAGTCCAGGTGTGATGGACCACTGTAATGTAGGTCCAGTTGCCTCTCACATGATTGACCATGAGCCTGACCTTGGTGTGCAGCATTTTGACACACTGACTTTGTTGCTCTAGAATGTCTAGATAACTAAACCAGAAGTGGACAATTATAAAAACTATTTGATTGTAATAAGAATCATACATGTTGGCCTGAATTCTGGCTAAATTTTAGCAATCGTCATTGCCATTTAATCTTACTTATTGACTGGATGTTGAAATGTGTTGTACTGCTAATGATTGCATTTGCAATGAATGTCGTCATAGGAATTGGCATTGTTAACGAGAAAACCATATAGTGTAGGTCAATAGTTGGAGTAAATCTGGCAAGATGGCAAGTGAATGTGAAACTTGAAATAATTTGACACTTTCAAATTACAATTTCTTGGGTGGCAACTGTCCTTGAGCACGACACTGGTGGCTTCAATTTTGCCTACACAGGTGAAAAAAACCTAAGCTAAAGTGGTAGTTTAGTCATGTACACCAGGATGCCATTCAATACTGACATTTGATCTGTACTCATTCCAGTTCTGAAGGGGAAGAAACTCCAGCTGCCAGCCTAGATTCCTGCCCTGTGGCCTCCCCTTTCCAAGTTGGGGAGGCAATTAATATGAGGAGCAAGAAATGGCATGCCTGCTAGAGCAGGACCTTTCACACTTTTTTTTTTAACTTGCTTGTTTTTGGAGTGAATGCGAGTGAAAATGCGTGCGTGACAAGGGGAATAGATTTAAAAAGGGGGTAAGGTTTGCATTTGTAAAAACCAAGGTGGTTTGAAAAGAACCAGGGGTGCATTACCACAAGCCACATGAAAGATCTCACCCCTTTTTTTTTTCGCTACCTGTCAGATTTCCAAGAAAAACCACTTCTGTCTGCCTTCCTATTATTTTCGGTGATAAAATAAAATAACAGTAGCAATGAAATTGGGAGACAACAAAGAAGCCTAGTCCCAGAGTTGGCAGATTTTGCAGCAGTTCCCAACCTGTATTATTATTATCACTTATAATGTAATTATTGCTACAATGGTTAACCATAGCAGTAAAAAAAAAAGAAACTGTGGACCAGACTAGTGCACTTTTCCTCATATTATTCCTTCTGTTTGACACGTTTCCCTCTTGATTTAGTAGGTTTGTCAATGGCAACGGCTTCAGATTTGTCTTGATCAGCAGCTGGTTCTACAACATTAGTTTCAGCTGAATTTGTCAAACGAAGTAAAGAAAGGATCCGAGGTCGCAAGTCAGCCAAATGCACATGCTCCTTCAGCGTAGTGTCCCGAGACCTAAGTCCCATAACTCCACCTCTGAGGCTTCCTTCATTAGCCACCACACACCAGGGAATTCCCAGGGAGTCGGTCCGTGAGATTTGTGCCTCCAGGCTGGAGTGGCCTGCATCTGATGGCAGGAAGGTGCGAACACGTGCAGACTGGAGTTGTTCCTTCAGATGCAGGGACAAGTCTTGGAGTTGGCGTAGATTGGATGACCCTTAAATTAGAAAATGAGTCACATACTGAGAGCTTGAGAAGAATCTGTTCCAAGTGCAGTAATGCTGTGTGGGATGTGGCTCATTTTTTGCAGCATGAAACCATTGGCAGTGATGCATGGCTTCATCAGTCAAATACACAGCAGTGATTAATCTGCATTCATTTGATATTAACTCCCCAGGATCACAAATATATTTTAACTTAAAGTTACATTCAGCCTTATCATAGCACTGACTTTGTAATTATTTCAACAATGTAAAATAGGCTTCTGACGTCAGTACCATTCAAACACTAAACACATTATGTATGAAGATTTAAGAGCCCATTATGAAATCCTAAAAGCCTTACCTGATGGAACAATTGAGACTCCAACTTGATAAGGTGCCAGTCTCTGGTGTAAACGAAAAAATCTTCTACTGTCCTGTGGAGTCTCCCATGCTGAGTCGCACAAGAATGCCAACAAGGCAGGTTGCAGTGGAAGGGTACACTCAAGCACTTGCGGAATTATATCCTTCCGGCCTTCTTTGACTCTCAGCTCAGTACTTGCTCCTGAGAAAAACTCCTCAGCTTCGTGCAACCTGATCCATTCCAGCTTCTTCCGACCCCACTGGAAATCTGCCTCTATGCACACACTATTTGCATGTGTCTCACTCAGACTAAATCTCGAGGGATCACTCGCATATCGCCGCCACCAGGCCTTTCGATGTCTCTGCCAGAAATGGAACCATCTGGATGATGTCTGGGGCGAAGTGAAGAACAAGAGTTGCAGGTGAGGAGATGGGTCAGCCCACATATCTGTCACTTTGGAGCAAGGCTGCAGCATTGCCAGCCCTAAGGGAAGTTGGCATCCATTCAGGTCACGGAGCTTGCAGTATGTGTCTGAAACTATTAATTTGACTTAAGAGATATGGGAGAGGAGGCAAGACAAGTTTGACATAAGGTTTGTTTTGGAGATAAACTGTCCATGACCAGTGAAGACATCAGGATCAATCCTCCACCAAACTTGACAACTAGGAAAAACATGCTAAAAATATTGCCCTGTAAGAGGATTCAGCAGCCAAACCATTTCAGAATAATTGATGCTTGGCATTTCAACTACTTTTCTTCCAGGTGAACCAAATTTATCTGGCATTTGATTTTTGAACCATGTGCTCCTTTTTCCCACTAGCAATTACCATCATCTGTATTGTCCATCGATGCTCCATCAACAATAAAAACAGGATGATCGGAGCAAGATGTTAAGGAATGCCCCCACTCTTCCACCAGATTGTCTCTAAGGGCTGCCCCCATGGGTCCCACTCGGAGACCTGTTCGCAAGAACAGTGCCTCCTGACACCTCCTCAACACCACCTCCATCGTAGTAGTTCTTCTTTTCTTCCAGTGGTATGTTACCAGGAGGTGCCACCAAAAAGTCCTCCTCAACCACAGGAGCGTTAGAAGTCAAATCTTCCTTCCGGGCTTCCCTTGGCTCGTCTGCCCTCAGCCTCAGTGGTCTTTTCTCCAGCACTGTCACGAGTGGTTCGACCCCAGTGGTATCCACCAGCTGTATTCTGTCTGCAAACCGAATGGCCTCCTCCAGCCTGCGAATCCCAGCCACATTGGCAAAATCCACCAGAGACAGGCGCTCCAAGTGGTTGATAGTCTCTGAGCTGATCTTGGTAGCAGGGGGAAGGGCACCCAAATCCAGCTTCGGAGTGACTGGCTTCTCTGGTACCTTGCTCCTTGCTCTAAGTGAAGTACTAAAGCGCTGGTTGAAGGCAGTAAAAAATGCTGCAGATTTGAAACGCAGCATTTCAGCTTACTCGGCACGCTTACTCCATAGAATGGATTACAGAATTACAGAACTTACAAAGGATTCTTCTACAAGACAAGAGTGTGCTGCGTTCAGAAATACACTTGAGAGCATGGCGATGACGTCACTAAAATGCTAATATACACATAGCAGCTTCTTTAGCAGTAACTTTTGGTTGAACCCCTACTCGGCAGTTATTTTGGTTTGGGTATACATCGGAAATGTTATACATTCCATATTGAATCATGAAGGTACGTTATTACAGGCGCGATATCTCGTTGCAACGCAGATTAACTCTATGTATGCTGAAAACCAGGCGGTATTACATAGCGTTTAGCAGTACAAGTAGCTGCTTTCGTGTCCGTCATATTTTATCCGGAATTTCTGAACGGTCCCTGTCAGCCCGGATAGAAGTGACGATCAGAGCGCGTCCTTTGATTGAACTTGAACCTTTTAGTGGAGGCCGCGTTACGTGTGCTAAAACTGGTTCGGCTAAAATGGCCGTGGCCTTAGGTCCCTTGCTGGTGAAGGCGACGCGCAAGCTGGGATGGCTGGCCCTGCACGGAGTTGTGGGGATCCTCCTCTGCCTAGGGACCTACGATCTGCTCACCAGCTACCCTGACAATGACTGCGAGATGACTTACATGTTCGAATATCCGCAATACGTCGTGAGTAGTTGTTCGAACACGCCTCACCTGCACTTATTCACGTGTCACTGGGAGGTTAGCTGGTACCCGGTGTGTGACTGACTATACCTTTTTTTTTGCAGAGGATACCACTGGATGCGAATGTCACTCAGGCCTTTCCACGCTACAACCTTTATGCTTATTCAGAGGGGAAGTTCACAGAGAAACTTCGTGAAATGAAGTTTCAGGGGATACCAGTGTTGTTCATACCTGGGAATGCAGGTTCATACAAACAAGGTATGTGGAGGGTTCACACAATGACAGGTAGCATTTTTTTTTTTTTGTCAATGTTAACACCGTACATGTAGTCCTGGGAAATAATTGGGAGATGGTAACTTCCTATATGATTATCACAAAAACTAATTCCCTACGGAATTGTAAAAAAAAAGGAAAGTAAGATCCAAGTAACGGATAGAAATGACTGAAACAAGACTGGGCTGCGTAAGATCTTCAACCTTATGGATAAATGTAACCCAGAGATCTTACTTCCGCATTTTACACAATAATAATTAGATTCGTATCATGGTGATGATCAAAGCGCCTTTGTCCATCAGCCATCCTAATGCTAATAAGCCAATCTGTGGACCATTAAAATAATATTCAAGCTACTCAGTAAATCGATGAACAAATTAATTAATTCAAGGATTATATTTATCCTTTATCCTTACTAAATATATTATATTATATATTATATTATATATTATATTATTATGTGTGAATTATTATAATGTGAAACATTTAACCTTCCAACCACTCAGCTAATCTATGAACCAATTTTGTTTATTTTTATCGTTTATTCTTATTATCATA
>JYFJ02007001.1:0-17253 GCA_000934665.2 Catajapyx aquilonaris
GCCATGTTTGTTTAGAAACTTTTAAAAAGACCTATAAATTCACCATGTATTTATTTCACGATTTCTTCCTAGTATTGATACAATGGGATTGTTATTTCCTGCGGATTTTTTTGGCGTCACACATACGTAGGCTACACCTGGTAAGCAAGCACTCCACAACGTTCGCCACAGCGGCAGACGTGAACATCCCGTTTTGCGGTCGGTTTTTCCCAAGCTCACTGAAAAAGGCAAATGCTTCCAATATGTTATAATTCGGGCATTGAGTGTTTTTTCAAGTGCGTCGGAGTTAGCAACTTGCGCGCATGAGATAGTTCTTTTTTAAATCCATGTCTACCAGCCGAGCGAGCAAGTAGTTCGGGCCAAGATTCGACGCGACCCGATTGAATTCGAATCGACTGCTGACGAAGATCACGGGCTTCCTCTTCCTCTGTCAATAATAATAATAATAATAATAATAATAATAATAATAATAATAATAATAATAATAATAATAATAATAATAATAATAATCACCCACCGTTATGTAGATCGATGGGATTAACCAAAATACTCAAATCTGGTGATATGGCAGACGAATCACTGGAGAAGACCCCATGACTTCCCAAAAATGGATGGACCACACGGGAAGCCACGATTTCCATTCGCAAGCTGTTGTCACACATTGGTAACGTCTGTCCCACACCCTGCATCAGTCATATTAATTATTACACGTGGCATTTAGAATACAGGCATATCGGGCTTAGTTCTTCTACGACTTACGTGCAGTACTAATGATAGCTGTCTCAAAGCTGGAAGGGCGCCTGGAACTGATGTCGAGTTGAGAATAATCGCATTCTTCATAGGTAGATTCAGCACAATACGGTCTCTAAATGCCAACAATGCCGTCTGGCGGATGCTTGGTCCTCGTGGCTGGAAATGGTTTCAAAGTCAAAAGAGCCGACTTCAAATGTATACTGACTAATGAATCATATAATGTTCAAGCAGTAGCCATAGATTGTTACCTTAAAAGGAATGAAGACTGCTTGCAACGTTGGAAGTGTGAGAGTAAAAAACCCATTCCAAACCATAGCCAGAGATTTGAGTCTTAATTGGTTCCTCTCATCCGGAGCACCTTTCTCAACGGAAGTAGTAATGACTTCAAGTAGTATGGCCATTCCTCGAGGAAGCATCTCTCTCACATAGCACTGAAAGCCCCATAAGATGAGTACACGCATAACACTACAATGCACAGCACGTACTTGGTGCAGAAGTGAACCGGCTTTGTTGGCCACCAGATTGCGAACTCTTCCTTGCAACTTGGACAATTCCCCATCCTGAAGGCGATGTGTTTGAAATATGCGCATTATTGCCCCTTGCATTCCTGTCCAGTCTGAAGTCGGAACACTGGTACCTTCATGGAGGACTTCAATGTCGTCCAGTACGGACACGGACACACTTCTTTCTACCAGTTGTAATTGATTAATGCAATGAGCCAAGTACCATTTGGAAGTACTTACTGTGTTTGTGGGACCTCATTCTGCAGTGTGTTGACGGTACACAACGAGGCATGCAGCTAAGTATGTGTGCTATCGACAAGATTAGACGGAATTGTGTTATCGTCGTATCAAGTGAAATTGTAATATAGCCGGGATGTCACTGCCTTTATTGATACGGGTCCTCGACATATGCGGCTTATGCGCCTTGTTTGTCTAGATTACAGCTTGCACAGCTTGTATTGAGCGTCGGTTAAATTAATCTGCAGAGATACAGATTGGGGATACAATTAATCATGGCAGACTTAATTGCATCGTGACATCTGGTCTTTATTTATTGAGATTGCAATTTAGGTTTTTATTCAATTGGTGTTACAAATCCAACAATGACATTGCGTCATTCGTTACAAGGCCGACTTAACATCAACGTCACATTATTGCGGATTATGTCGCTCAATTTTCTAGAGCAAATTTACTATCGTCATAGAGCGTTGACTTTTCCATCGCATGCCATACTATTGCGTACATAACAATGCATTCCTCCTGTGTTATCAGAAAGGCGTGAATGCGTTTCTGATTAGCTTATGTCGTTAATTGTATCACGATACAAGGTATTAAAATGAAGTGTGCAATTAAGCCTGTCATCAAACATTCATCAGTCTGACATGTCCCTTTCGAAAAATATGGCACCAGGACTGTTAGTACTACGTGTATGCTGGACAAAAAATGGCAGCAGTGCTTGGAGAAAAAAAAAAAAACGAAGACGGCCATTAAGTGCAACACTGAGCGTGCAATACGACGATGGCTAATTTTAATGACCTTGGACAGACAGTTTAATCACTTCCCTAAGCTATCAAACATAAATCCCAGTAACATACACTTGAATATTAAATAACCTGACTATTGAATTGCAATGCAGCACTTTAGGCGCTGGTCGACAGTGAGCTAACTACTTTAGCCAGAGACGCTTCTTCTTCTCGCCACTCGTTGTCCCTTCCCGTTTCCTCCACTTCCCCGACGCTGTCCAAGAACTCCTGATCATCCGAGACTGTCGACGTGGTCGATGTGCTGCGGCACACAACTCGCCGCTGAGGCGATGTGTCCTCCTCGGTGCTGAAATAGTCCATGCTGCTTTCCGAACTGAAACTGCCATCCTGCAACAAAAAAAGGCCATGGATAAGATTCGTTGTAATCCAGTTTGGGAACCATTCACTTCACCTGGTAAGCCAAGTCGTAGTCCGTGATGGGAATGCAAAGGTCATCCGAGGCGCTGCTTCTGAGGGTGCTTCCGTGGCTTCCTCCGGTTCCGTCTGCAACTTTGACCACCCCGTTGATACCTGGGAGTCCCAGTGGAGCCAGAACTCTGATCACAATCCCTCTGACCCCTCCTCGTGCATTCTTCCTCTTCCTGATCGCAGCCAAAGCAGCGGCCAACTGCGACCGTCTTTTACCAGCCAACCTGATGCCTTTGACTCTCTTCCTCCAGGAATGGACTTTTTTGCCCATCACCGGTGCCACTTTGGTTCCAGCGCGGGCTATTAGTGAAGGAAGGATAGGTATCCTGGAGGATGAGGACACCAGCAGGTCAAGGGCTAGGCGCACCCCGAATATAGGCCGCTGGTTCAGGCTTGGGTTCCCTTGAAGGTAGACAATGCTGTATTCAACCTGTCCCAGGAGTTGTTCGGTGCTTTGCAGGGCTAGTTGGGAAGCTTGAAAGCTGGCTAGGAACTCCGCGTTGTCGTTGACGTGCCGTGACACCGCACGTTTCGTTACCTTCAGCGCCTGGAGACACAGATGGTGCAATGTAGCATAGCACTTGTCAAGTGCTCCAACATATATACGGTATGCACACTCTTAACCATTAGCTTCAAATTTTAACAACGCAATGTTGCAGATCAGTAGGCCCTATTATAGGTACAATTTGTTAAAACTCACATGGTCAGGTTCTGTCATCACAGACGGGAACCTTCTTTTGACAGAGTCCACAACGATGGAAGCGACCCGGTCAACTTGTCGCACTGAAATAATAATCGTGATCCTGTGAAATGAGCACTGACATTTTCTGAACGTCACAAACAACGGAACTTACGAGGAGCCTTGGGCACAAAGATCCGGAAGCCCAATTGTACCGCCTTGGTCCATGGCGTCGTCAAAGATATGCCCACGGAGTACACCCAGCTGGAATCCAGTTGGTTCTTGTGCAGTTGGGCAGCCTTGTTGACAGCCTCTCGAACTAGAGGAATCTCCAGCAACTTCTCTCCTGTCTGCCAACTCATACTTGTCAACACCAAAGTCTAGCCAGGAATAGTCCTGGGCTGCGTCTTATCACTGTCCAGCAGCCGCCTCCGACGATCCCTCGTGACTCACTGATGTTTTTTCACTGCTAGAAATAGTTGGCCTGATGTAAGGGGCGTACTGTCAGGCATGACTGCTCCGTTTTACGCAGTTATCAAATGGAGTCCAACCAGTGTGTTGCTGGAGGTGAATAGGTCAAGGTTTATGTGCATTCATCAGCAGACTGACATTGAGAATATGCCAAATTCTGCAATCTAGTTATGATGAACATTTGAAACTGTCAAGTGGTTGTTGCTGCGTCTCGATCGATGGTTGACGAATCCCAAAGACTGTGTAGAATAAGGACTCAATAATTAAAATGTTGATGACCGGATTTAGTATGCTAATTACTGAAACACACCAGCTGTCATTCGAGAAGTCATCAGTCGGCGATAATTTTCACACGCATATTGGTTATACTAAGGCCAATAACGTAAGTAAAAAGGAGTCACGTCAAATGAGACTGATAGGAGGGACGGATCGCTTCAGATCTGACTGAAGCCTATAAGTCTGCTACTAACATGTCAGCTAGCCTACCTGAAACAAGATCACAGTAATGCCCTTGTACTTACTGATGCATAATATGGATTTCCATTATTTTGGAATAGGCTGCTGTACTCGTGGGCTCTACCTCCAGCAGCAATGAATTTTAAAGGACTAGTAATGCCTACCAAGCCGATCTTAAACTGAGAATAGCACAATTTAATCATCAGTACATAATCACAAAGGTGTATCATTCTGCTGATAAAACTGAAATACAATAATACACTTCACTGTAGTACAGTACATGATGTGTGTTCAATGATTGCAGCATATGTTCCGTGCAGTACCGGTATAATGAAACCCCCAGAGAGTGTGATACTGACTTCTCTATATTTTTATTTGGATAATATTACTGAGAAGAGCACGTTTCACCATTTTTATTGTCACGTGAGGCTGGCGAAAATATTTAAATATATTAAATATATTAAATATTATTGCCTACTGCTTTTAAAAAAATTTATTGAAGGACCTTTTTCCGACCTTTCCTAACCAACTTTCGGGAGTTGCACATCAACTCAGTTTAAGTTTAAACTTATCCTGACAATCCCGAGCATCCCTGCACGCCTCTCCTCTGCTGCGGGTCACTCCAACATTCAGGATAAACCCCAGTGTGATGTAATTACCATATCCTGCCTTCCAGTGCTTCATACACAATGTCGCGATTGTGGCTCTATTGTTAAAAGGGCCGCATCTATCAGCTTTTTCCAGTGGTTGTTCGGAAAAAACTTATGCGCGATTTTACATCGCGCCATTGTTGAAGGCGGAAACTTGGGCAATGTGCCGCCTGTGTAATTATACCATAATGCAATCACCGCAGCAGCATCGATTAACCAGAAATAATGACCCCATAATTATTATGTTAGAAGTAGACAAGTATTGCGGATACTCTTCCCCTGAATCAATAAAGCAGCAGCGTTGTTTACCTTGACAACCAGTGGTGGTGGTGGTGGTGTCCCGCCCCCAAGAATTCGGGTGCAGCTGTGACCTGCCGTAACTTCTCGGCTCACTTTTTTGGTCACACGACATCGACATCTCAGCCTTTCCCCGACACAATTTAATAGGGAGTTGTCACCAATACACCGGACAAAATGCGTAAGTACACACTCCATTGTTGCAAGCCAGCCAGTCATATCCACAATTTAGGACACAAATCGGGGTGTGTTATATTGTCTATTTTATTGCAGTTCTCTCAAATTCCCACAAGACGTTTATGATCCAGAAGAGCCTTCTGACAGTGGGAAAATCGTCGAAGAGAATTTCTCCCGAGTCATCCGATGCGGAGTCGTCCGGAGATGAGGCAAGAGAATTCGAACCCATGGCCATGGCCGACCTGCCACCTGAGTACTGGCAGGTCCAAAAGCTGGTCAAGTATCTCAAGGTATTTTTTCTAATCATTTCTGCCGAACTTTGCTGATTCCTCTCCTGTACTAGTACATATCACCCCCACGTGTGTTTATGCAGTCAGGTAACCAGACAGCGACGGTTCTGGCTCTGTGCTCCCTGCTTAGCTATGACCTGAGCAAAGAGATGTACCAAGGGTTTATCAAGAGCACTGGTGGTCTGGAGGTGTTGATCAACCTCCTGGAGACCAAGGATACCAAGTGCAAGCTGGGGGCCCTCCGGATCCTCAAGTACCTCAGCCGCAACCCAGACCTTCGGAGGCAGATGTGGCTGTTGGGCACCCAGCAGCTCTGTGTTGATCTGCTGGCCGAACCAGCCTATGAACTGCAGACCCTGTCCGCCGAGACCATGGCCAATATCGCACAGTTTAGAAAGGTACCGGGCTTGTCAACTCCAAATAAATGAAACATTCACGCTGCATTTTTTGCAGGCTCGTAGGCAAGTCAGGCACCATGGAGGAATCCCCCGCCTGCTGGACTTGATGGACCTGGATGACAAGCTTTTGATGGATGACCCGCTGACACTCCAGCTTCCAGACAAGCGTCGACTTGAAGCAGCCAGAGCGGGAGCCAAGGCCCTCTGTTCCCTGTCTCCGTCAGCCAAAAACAAGGAGGCCATCCGTCGTGCTGGTGGGATCCCTGTGTTGGCGCGCCTCCTCCGTTCACGGCACAACAGTCTGATGGTTGCAGTGGTTGCTACTTTGCAAGAATGTTCCACTGAAGAACGCTACAGGCATGAAGCAACTGAAAATCAACATGTTTTCATTGTACATGACACATGTTGAAAAATCCAATTAACACTGCTTTTACTCCTCAGGCTAGCGGTGAGGTCGGAGGGCATGGTGGTGGACCTAGTGCGTCACTTGAGAGAAGGTTCTCCCCGCTTGAAGCAGTACAGTGCTGCAGCCATCTTCAAGTGTGCAGTAGATGTGGAGACCAAGGAGATGGTGAGGGTCTACGGTGGTCTGGAACCTCTTCTCCATTTGCTGGCAGAGCCTGTGCAGGATGATGACAGGAGGTTGCTGTGGTCAGTCACTGGAGCATTGTGGAGGTGTGCTGAGGAACCAGCCAGTGCAGCCCAGTTAGAGAGGTTGGGAATCATCGGGATGTTGGTGGATATGATGCAGAGCCAGACCTTGGACAAGAAGGGAGGCAGGGGGATGGCTTCCGTACATGTTGAAGAAGGAGATGATGCTGTGGGAGCAGGGGCAACAAAGAAGCACCGTCCCCAGTGGGAAGAGGTGCTGGTCAACGTGGTAGGTATCCTGGGGCAATGTGCTCTACAACCTACAGGGAGGCAGGCCATACGTGGTGCTGGTGGACTTCCCTTTCTGGTTGGTCTGCTGACAGCCACTCATGCACCCTTGCTAGTCAATGTTGCAAATGTGGTTGGCCACTGTGCTCGTGATCAAGAAGGAATCTCAGTCATTGATGCAAGAGATGGCATCCGCTTGCTTTGGTCACTGCTGAAAAACCCACACACCAATGTTCAGGCTTCAGCTGCAGCTGCCATCTGCCCATGCATCCACAATTTGCGTGACTCGGCAGATTTAGTCCGGAGTTTTGTGGGTGGCTTGGAGCTGCTGGTTGGTCTGCTCAATTCCAAGTGCGAGGATGTGTTGAGCAACGTGTGTGAAGCCATTTCATATGTGGCACAGGATATGGAGAATCTAGCTGTCATTACTGATCATGGAGTTGTTTTGTTGCTGGCCCAATTGGCATATACAGACAATGAGAAACTGAGACGAAACCTCTCAGAAGCCATTGCCAATTGTTGCGCTTGGGGATCAAATCGGAAGGAGTTTGGCAGGAGACAGGTAAGGGATATCTGTATGCACCAATTACTGTTCCAGACCATTATTAATCCTAAGCGGCATTTATCCTAGGTGGTTACACCGCTAGTGTGTTACCTGACCTCTCAAGACCCTGATGTCCACCGTGCTGCTACAAGGGCCCTCTACCAGCTGTCCAAATGTTCAAGCAACTGCGTGGATCTTCACCAGAATGGAGCTGTCCCTTTCCTCCTCAACATGGTTGGCTCACCGGACCCACAGCTGCAAGAGGCTGCTGCCGGGTGCCTCAGCAACATTCGAAAACTGGCCCTTCTCTCTGAAATTGCAAGCGAAATGGATGGCTCAAAGTAGCAACTCACTCATATAACATGCTCAGAACTTGGGGCTTTATTTCTTTTTACCTTGCTTACAAACATGCTCCCAAGCACATGATACCGTATATGCATTTGATCAACAGGCCTTCTTTATATACAAGGGGTGGGAATGAAATGTACAAGATTGCTAGGTGTATGGAATGACAAAATTCGGTCCCAGTGCAAAAATCACGGAAAACGCTAATGTTATACCGACACCATTTCAAACTAGAAATAACTTATGTCTGACACCACTGTGGAATTCTTGTTATGCCAAAATATAATTGGACTCGTATGATGATGCATTACTGTACATTTACAGCGACAATGTCAGCCACTGGGTGCCAGTGTATACTATGTAATTTTTGTAGGACAGCAACTATTGATCAAAGTCTTGTATAACAGCATCTTTAAATCAACAGATGGCAGTACATCAACAGTAAACACCACGGTAATCTTCTGTAAGGTGGCCCAAAAGTAACTCTCAATACCAATGCTAATTCACTGATGGAGCAAGTGCAGTGATTGATATCCTAATTGCTTTTTTCTTATTTACATCAGTTAGTGAAAAGTGCCCTAATGCTTGAGTATGCAATAACAGTAATTGACTTCTGAGCCACCCCACAGCTAGCTGACATCATGAGCACTTAAGTAATGCACCAACAGAACCCAATCTTTTATATTATGCTCTGTACAATTAGTGCATTTGAACAATGGCATTTCTGGATTTGAACCAGGCTTGTGCACCGGGACATTTCAATAATAAGGCACATAACTCTTCCACGGGTCATGGGATCAGGAGAAACTGTCCTCGTGTGAGTCTAAAGGAGGAGGTGCATCTGGCAATCCCTTCTGACTGCCCGAGAGATACCCTGCAATGGCTGGCACGCTTGCAGATGACCCAGTCAAAAACCCAGCCGTATTTGGACCTGTTATGAAGAGGTCATGCTTCTGGTCACGATATTCTGACCAGACCTTGGATTTGTCCAACATGGCTGACACCTGGGCAGCTCCTGGGCTGCTCCCAGATGCCATTGCTTTCAAGGCCTCAACTGCTTGAGCTTTAGTCGAAGCAGGGTCACGGCCCTCTAGTAACGATAGGAGGTGTGGCACCAACTGACAGCGAACAGCTTGAGACACCAGATCCTCACGAGGTTTGGGGCTTGAAAACATGCGGTTGAGTGCTTCACAGGCCAATCCCACACACTCTGGGTATTGCATGGCACGTTTGATAGATGGTACGGAGTCGGACTGTGACATGGAATCCAAGCATGCCTCAGATGTGCACAATCGATGAGCAACCCGCACACAGGATCGTGTAACTGTTGGTGAACCAACAGCCATGGACTGAAATAACTTTGGAATGTGGCCCAGTGCTGGGATGTGTTCTGCCAAATTCGGCTGTGTCTGAAGCAAGGCGACCAGAGCATTTGTGACCAGCTCTAAGTGTGCCTCATCTTTTACTGTTGACAGGCTAGCATCAAGTAAATCAGCAAGGAATTCACGGGGACGTCGCAAAACCCACCCAGGATTCTGAACAAAGAGGCGAAGAAACACACCTCCAACCACAACTTCCGAGTCAGAACATGTGTACACACACAGATCAGGTGGCTTCCATGTATGATCTGGATCTGCTCGCTGACTATCACGCAGATCACGAGTCATGGCACGAATGGTGTCACGTACATGCCGGCGAGCCTTGTCATCCCAAACAAGCTCCGGATTTTCATGAGCACCTTCAAATACATGCACGCTACCTTCAGCTGACTCACGCATCGCATCTAACATGACTGGAGGCAAAAACCGGCCAACAATTAGCCTGACTCGGGGACCAACTAATTTGTCGGCTGCCATTTTAGATAACAGCTCTGCACACTTTTCACGTGCAGCCCCACTGGATGAGTTGCAAAACATATCTAACAGGTACATCACAGCCCCTTTTGCAAGAGAATCTTTGACCACACGTGCACTTGAAAACAGTGCATGTAACGTACTAAGTGCAGTCAAACAAGCAGATTGGTCCAGTGCATGAAGCACCAATAATAAGTACACCAGAACGTCAGCATTTGCAACATCCTCAACACATTGTCGTGATCCTGTAACTACTGATATGGCTTCCAACGCCAGTTTCTGAACTCTTGATGCACCATCCACTCTCAAGAGGCAGAACAGCAACCTGAAGTGTCCAATGCAGCATGTTTCAACTCCTGGGTTGTTCCTGATGACATGTCCCAGTGCTTCCAGACTCGACTCGACTTGGGAGAGTCGCTCCAAGCCATTGCCACTCTCACCACCTGAGAGTACCATCAGGGAATGAAGGTACTGCGCTTGTGAGCCAAGGTAGTCGAGAAGGTTTGCAGTGAAGCCTCGAGCATCCTAAGTAAAACAATTACATGTGAGTGTAATATGTAAAACCTGTTTTAGCTTAAAATTATAAGCACTTAATCTGGTAGTAGTCTAGTGCTCACAGCAAGCTGTAAATCACTACTTCATCTGGTCAAGAGTCACAAACTAATTTACAAAAATGCAGGCTTCACATAATTCTTACTAACAGCTCCAATTGAATGACAGTAATGCTTAATAACTTAGCATATCAAATTCATATGAAGCACACTTTCAATTGAACTTAATTATGTTAATCAACATTTGTGCACATACATGTAACCACAACACTTCCCAGGGTTATATTATGCAATAAAAGTTATTAGCATCAGCAAGAGTGATTTTTGAAATAACTCTTTAGGACAAGTAGTATGTAATTAACTATTATAAACATGGCCAAATTAATTTACAATTCAAAAACAGAAAGCATTCATTTGTAGTACACTGGGTGTGCACATGCTGACTTATGAAACAGTGTTGCAATTATCCCCAGACAAACTTGCCTCAAGTGGAAAAGTTGGTTGCTCATTGTAGACCCGGACAAAGATCCCACCAACAATCAGCTCCTTTGCGTGGACTGAGAAGACAAATTCTGACCCAAATGATTCATCATGATGGCCAGTCCTAACTTTGCTCTGCTGTTGCTCTTGCAGGTATTCTCCAAGCTCTGCCCTAGTTGCATTATCCCACAACAGATAGGGACTTCTAGTGTTCGAGTTAAGCGTTTTCAATAAGGCTGCAACACCATCCTCCCTGTCACTGCTCTTGAGTTGCTTTGACAAGTATGGAGTCAGCATGGCATCCAAAGCTGACAGTACCACTGCATTGGGGGGTGTTGCCTCCTCCCCTTCAAGCAGGCCAGCCAGCCTTGCACAGGCCTTCACTGCCAACTTGGCCAGCTGATTGGCCACCTCCTGCTGATGGGTTGACTCACTCTTCTCCACCCCACCTTCTTCAAGGGTAAAGTCATAGCCAAACATGAAAGGAAGGATGTGCCAGAGGATTCCAGCCTGGAGAAGGTGCATCTGGAGAATGTTGTCCAGGGCCAGTGCACTTGCACATGATGTTGCTACTGCACACAGGCGAGTCAGATGCTGGAAAACAGTTGATGAATCAAATTACATCATGATTTTTAAAAACCTACAAAATCCTTCCATAATATGTAATATATCCTGTCTTTTCTTCTTAACTCACCCTGTAATAGAGAATGTGGCAAAGGTCCCTGATGAGGTGTGGCATTTCCACAAGCCGATCCCGACATTGCTGAAATTGTGCAGCCACTGTGTAGCACTTGGTTACATGTGTGCACACTTGCACTGCCACATCTGAATCATGTGAGGAGCGGCTGAGAACAGCCACACACCGGGAATAGGCAGCCAGCAGGGTTTCCAGCCCTTTCTCCCTCCTGAGCTCCTCGGCATTTAGTGCTGAGCAATTCACTGTGTGGTATGCCAACTCACTTGCAGCAGCCAGAAGTGGGGCAGACTTGGAGAACAGTGTCTCATCCACTGTTTCCATCTCTATTGTCTTTATGAGCATTGGATAGCCAGCATACTTGTAAGGGTGAAGTTCTAAAAATAAAAAGTGAATATTTTGGTAATTTTTAGTAATTTAAAAGCGTACCTCTCATTTTATAAATGCAGCAGAGTAAGCCAAATTCAAGAAAATCTGCTTAAAATGAAGCAGCTTATAAAATTGCAAACTACTGCACTACAGTCATTTCAATGCAGATGATAGTTTTCATCAAAGGCATAATCCACAATTATTCCAGAAATGATGGGAATGCTTCACACTAGTGCTTGATAAGTGAGAAATAATAATGCACAAGCAGCATGAGGTAAGTGATCATTGCAATACTGAATGACTGATGCAAGGGAAAAACTTTCACAAAGAAAAAGTACCTAAAAATACTAAATGTGCTTCAAAACAAAGTCCAACTTTGGATGGACACTGGAAATCCTACCATCTTTATATCGATGGAACAAGATGCTTTGCCCTTGCAGGATGAGGACAATCTTCTCTGGGTCAGGCCCATCAGTGGCACGAGACGTCCTGCTGCACAGAAACTCATATGCCTTGTTGACCTTCTCAAATGCATCCCTCCCAGTAGGGTTCTTGTCTGGATGGAACTGTTGTGCCAGTCGGAAGTAAGCTTTGCGCACCTTACTGTCCTCATGGCAGCAGCCTGTGGGTAGCTCCAGAGCCAAGTAGGCCTCATCCACTGACATGGCAGGTGGTTTTTTCTCCACCTCATGCTGCCAGGCCACTAATATCTCCTTCAGAAGATTGACTGGGTCACGTATAGGCCAGTCAGGAAAGCGGGACGTATCACAAAGGTGGCGCAGGTAATAAGTGCCACAAAACAGTTCATTTTCTAGCTGGATATAGGATATGCATGGGATGGCACAATACTGATAAAGAGCCCGTGTGTTGCTTTGCAGGCGAGGGGAAAAGTCACAAATGTGTGCAGCTATCTTCTCAATCATGTTGCGCCTGCAAGGAAAAAGGACATTAGTGTTTAGACTTGTTCAGTTCTTATGAGGAGATAACAATATTTTTATGTACCATGTTATTAAACAAAATGAGACACCATAACATGATAAGATTTATATAAGTTATTACAAAGGTCTGTGATATATCCGTAACAGAAAACTTCATACGCTTCTGGAGATTTAAAAATGAAATTGTCAAAAAGACCATAGTAGAATCCTTCCTACCAAGTAACTGTAAACTTGCACATCCTGCTTCCCATATAATATCAACAGTAAAATTGTCAAAATTGTACTTCATGCCATGCTTTCTTGCAACAACTCACCTCATTTCTGCACTCCAGATAGCTTCAGGTGTGTCAAACTCCCCCAAGAAGATCTGCGCAAATTTTTCTGACCCATGGTTCTCCAAGTAACTCACCATGGCCTCGGGAAGTAGCTGTCCAAGAATGCTTCTTTGCATAATGCTGCTTGCTGGCACCTGGAAACAATGGGAATTGAAATGTCATACCCATTGTCACATTCAAATTCAGTTAGGCAAATTAGAAATAACTCCAGAAGCTTACGTCATCTGAGTGAAAGGCCTGCTTAAGATGTGCCAAATGCAGAAATCTTGCAATTGGAAGTAGGTTGGACCCTGTATACATGAGAATAAAGTAGAAGATTCCCAACAAGTAAATCTTGGGCAGGTGTGGGTTGTCTTGCATGACCTCATGCAGCAGAGTTGCCACCCTCTCCACCAGCACAGGATCAAAAGTTAGGAGGAGCTGCACTATGTGAGGGAGGCAGGTTGGAGCAGAGAGGAGCTGCTTGGAACGAGGGAGTGGGCGGATTACAGCTCCATCACTATCCCTGCTTGGGAAGTACCTGGAAAAATGACAATGTTTTATTACAGTACTAACTTGCTGACACTTGAGTTCTGAATTACGTTAGTCTTTGGAGTAAGTTTCAAATTCAGAAATAACTTTGGTTTCCTAAACTTTCACCTCTCTATCAAGCTATTCAGAGAGAAATCGCATTGTAAATATTCCCCCTAAAACTACATGTGCATGTCGTTGTCTGTTACTATTCCTCAGTGAGATGAACCCTGAGACAGATAATAATTCAACTCATTAAGGGAAAAAGCAGGTTTTGAAAGGTTCCAAAGAGGATGCACACTTTCTTCATTATACCTCCAAACTACTGGGTATATACCTGCATATCCTTGCCAGCATGTCCAGAATCAAGGTGGCTAGTCGACTCTCATTGAGAACAGCTAAACCATCTGCCAGCAGCCCCCACTTCAGTTGAGAAACGGAATGCAATGGTCGCCAGCCCTTCATTCCTTGTGCCCAGCATCGAGTACGAGCAGTGAGCACCCCTTCAGTCCACAGTTGCTTCATGGTATCAAAACCAACTGGTCCCTTTCGCTCCTTCTCTATATTACCGTAGTACCACTCCTTCTCACTTTCACGTGTCATGTCTGCACTTGCCTCTATCACATTTGTCTGGGTGGGTACCACAGCCCTGGGAGTAGGAAAGATTTACACTTGAGGATGAATATTAAAAGTGCAGTAGAAGTTGTTATTTTCACAAGGTCACAGTATGTTTCTAAACTGTTAATCAATATACAATGACACAGACAGAAAATGAGCATATTGTACCTTAACAACTGAAGCTGCTCTTATGCCTTTGATTCTTTGATTCTTAATTCTTTGATAAAAATATAATAGCATTAGTTTACAGCCAATGTGGTAAATAAATTATATTGTCTAAATACTACAAAGTTCTCCCTAAAACGCCTATTATTTAGTGCACTTGTGACACACACTTGAGGTCGCATTTTTAAATAATGCCCACCTGCTGGTGTGCAAGTGAGCCAGTGTCAGAAGATCCACAAGCACCTCCAAACCATTTGCATCCATAAGCTCTTTCACATTGTGCCTGTTGAGCACCAACTTGTCCAGGAACAGTACCAACCTATCCCTCTCTAATCTATCTGTGCTCTGTCAAAAGAAGATGGAAACGTATTAAGTGAAAGCATTAGTAAAACTACTATAAGCTTACCCTCTCCAGCATCCCAACAATGTATTTGGTGTCACCAAAGGCTCCAATTTCATCATGATGCTTGCCATACACTATTGTCATGGCTTGAAGGCAAAGGCACTTCATTTCTATCTTTGGTGTAAGTAGGAAACGATGATACAAGTCATTGAAAAACTCATACCTTGAAGAAGAAACGGTACGTTGATTTAGTGAAAGATAATTGTTAGGGACACATTGTGTGCCTTTTTTTGTGTACACTATAACTCTGTCTATTGAGTTGGCCCTAACTAGTTCAGGACTAGTCCTTGTTCTCCGACTACTGAGGTCTGGCTACTGTGCCCAAACCTTCAAGTGACACTTCTTAGGCAGTATGGAATAATCTAAGCACTTACGATCTCTTTATGGGTGAGTCAAATCCTTCTCCAGACTCGTCCTTCTCAAGCAGCAAGCGAAGATAATAATCCCCAATGCGTATTTCCTCTGCTAGAGACCTGTATCGCACCTCAAATTCAGCATGGTTCCAGCTCACTACCATCTCAGCAGCCCCCTCCCTTCCACTGGAGAGATCCCGGTCAGCCATGAATCCCCTGATCTCTCCTTCAAGAGCCTCCCTCAGTTCCTCTCTGGTCTGCATATTCCATATTAAGTCAGGCAGAGCATGGTCCTTTCCAAACTGGTGGTAAAACAAGCGCCAATTTGCCTCACTCTTAATGCGTTCACGCCGTTTTCGCAGGACCACTGGCTTCTCACGGACCCTCTCACGCTCACGGTTACGTTCCAGGCCCATGCGCGACCTCCAGTGTTGCAGTGCAGCTTCAACCTGTAACAAATTAAGATTGTTTTTATTAGCATGGTTGATGGCACACATTGCATGTTGGGATGCCTGTCCTTTCCCACAGAAAAAGGCTCGAGTCTGACGTATTTGCTAAATGACAATAATTACTGTCTTAATACCTTGAACCAAGCGAAGTTAGGTATTGAAAGCTTAAAACTTTAGCATCAAGTCTTGGTCAGGCAAAAATTACACACAAGCAAATACAACACACCTGGGATCACGCCAGAACTTATTAGCCAGTAGAACAAAATTTTGCATGATGATAGGACATGGCCAAGGGAATCACAAGAAATTAATTTGTACTAACCTGCCTCTCAACTTGTCTCAGCTGCCTCTCAACAGCTGCCCACTGCTTATTCTTTTGCTTGCCCTGCTGGTCCTGTGCCAGCTTCAAGTTATCCCTGACATGGAGTCTTTCCTCTTCTGTCTCTTCCACATTCTCCTCTGAGTCCAAGTATGACAACAGGCCAGTTGGCATGATCCTTTTCAATAAACCCATTGCAGTGGGGTGACCTGTAACCCAGAGGCCAACCAGGTGGCGAGACAACTGACGATTGGTCAGCATGCGACCATCTGTGCTCTGGGTGAACATAGCTGTCAGGAGGTGTCTGGGAAGAGCCCCCTCTGCAAGAGCCAGATCCTGCATGCGAGCTGCTATCTCTGGCTCTCCCTCTTCAATAATGGCTTTCATCACAAGCCCAGCACCCTTTACTATGGCTGATGAAGGATGCTAAAAGTACACAAAAATGCAACAGGTTGAGATGGACTTAATATAGTCTTTTTCAGTTTCCCTGTATAAAATAATAGTCAACTGTAAATTGTACCATTTTTCAGCTTCAGAGTTCATTTTAAATACGTGGCATATCACAACAACAAATATCTGGTATATGAACATTTCATGAAATAGTAAATCCAAGAATTATTATAATAACAAAAAATGAATTGACAGTTTTCAATTTTCAACTGTTAACTCTGGCTGCATAAAAACCATACTTGAATTACTGTTATACCAGCTTCAAATGTTGCATCAATTACTGAAGCTGCTCAATCCTACATCCATCTTGACTCAATTGCCAGTAAGTCCTGATAACATCAATGCTTCCTTCCTTTATACCTGAAACAGTCTGAAGAGAGGCCTTCCCTTTTCTGCCACCATCTCTAGAAGGGTGTCAAACTGTTTTCCATCAGTAGTTTCACTATAGGGAGCACACAAAGCAAACGTCAGGAAGTCCAACATTGCTGCAACAACCAGAGCGCTGGTACCCCGGTTCTGTAAAACAGCCACAAAAGGCATTAGTACCCAATTGTCACAACTAACAACATGAGGCCAATTGTTCAGCTTTTGTCATCCTACTGTTAACACTAACAATAAGAGTCGGCCTAGAAATGTTGAAGAACCAGCCTATTATTTCTCTCCATCCCTCTTCACCCCCATCCCCCACCAATACTACTTAAAGGGACACTCCACTCAAAATACAAGTTGGGTTCTAAAAATCGGGCAAAAAATCCTGATTCCGAGGGTATAAGCAGTTTTTCTTAGAGACGAACGGTAAGGCCAGTGTGAAAGCTGGAAGTGTGTCGTTCGAAAACCGCGCGCGGGGCAGGCGGCGCAGGTGGCGACGCTGGA
>JYFJ02007002.1:0-17206 GCA_000934665.2 Catajapyx aquilonaris
CGCAATCCGCCCGGCCTGACATGCCCAAATGTTTACGCCACTGTCCGCCACGAGAGGCGCTACGTGTCAAAATTTTTCCAAACGCACGGTCCCTATACCCCAGACATATACTCGCATATTGCATGTGAATGTAACTTGAAGAGTCTGCCATTATATTATCACAAATAGTCTTGTCCCGTCCTTACCCTTCCCCAGTCCAGCTAACTAGGGACAGTCTTCTGCTTCCTTTTTTCTGCTGTCCAACCCAACTCAGCACCTCCTCAGAGACGACCCTACTTTTTTTTTGGTGCCAAAACCACGTGCAAATCAAACATTAAAACCACGCTACTTCATCCAGGGCCAAGTCGGATGCGTCCAAATTACTCTTCAGCCAAACTATAACTGCTACATACATATTATAGCAGTTGTGGATCTAGCAGCTTATTGCTGGTCACCTTTACAGTACTGTATGTAATGTAAAAGCATTGAAAGAGAATCAAAAGAGTGTCACTCACGGAGAAACTATTTTTAATGCTCTTGTGATGATTTTTTGTTGCTAAAAAGCATCAAAAAAGAAAGCATTACAAGAGGATAAAAAGCATTAAAAATGATGCTTCATGAGAGACTCAGCTTTTTTAATGTTGTGATGATGCGCTTGTAATGCTAAAAAGCAACAAAATAATTACAAGAGCATGGGAGACTCACTGTCAGTACACTGTACACTGCAAATAATTAAAAGAGCATCATCGCTAGTGAGACTCTCTCCCAATATGGAGCATCAATTTTCGATGCCCTTGTAATGCGCTTGTGATGCTGCTTTGTTGCTAAAAAGCATCACAAGGGCATCACAAGAGCATCACAAGAGCATCAAAAATTGATGCTCCATATTTGGGAGACTCGCTATCGCTCGCTATATAGCTATGCTCTTTTAATTATTTGTGGTTTACAGTGTAGTGATGCTTTTTTAATGATTTAAGGTTTGCAGTGTATGTATCTATACAAGTAAACTTTAAGTGAAGTGAAAAAATATGTTATGACTTGTCTATATTGAAAGCCCATACACTACAATACAACACAATAATCCAGAGAAATAACTATATAAATAATAACATATATGGACAGCAGCAGCTACTCCTACACTTAACAATTAAAATGATGACATATAACCTTAAAAACAATTTCATCGCATTGAAAATGTACCTTGAACAACATATTAGTGTGTGCCATGTGGTGGATTTGTGTGTGGATTTGTTACATTACTAATTACAGTGTAGGTCCAATAAGACCCAAGAAATGCTTCCCTGAAACATTCAACAAAAATAATCTCACATTAAAGCTCAATTGAGTGGTGTCATTCATTATTGCACATCTGCTTAAAAAGTAAACTTGCCATAACTTTGATACAAACACACAGCCCTCAACAGCATACATTTGGCTGTAGGCTCATGTGATAATACCTCCTTACTGCGCAAGTGTGCTCTGGTCCTGCATCTTTATATATGATCATTTTGGACAGTCTCAGTAACGTGGAGCGCACATTTTTTATACTCCTTCAAAAGCCAGTACTGTTTTTCCATTTCCTTCTTGATGCGCACCAGCTTCTTCTGATGCCGAATAAAAATGACAATAATATGAGAATCCAGTGTGTTTGATTCTTAAATGTTAGAAGGACTTGTACGTTGCATGCAGACATAATGAGAACAACTGATGCTGAAATCATGAAGGACTGTAAGTTCTGATGCTGGGCATGCTCTTTCCTTTTAGTTGATGGTGGTCCCGGATCAATAAGACTATAGCAGTCTATAGGCAAAGTACTTGTCCATTCTAACCATGAGACATTATTTTGTTGGCAATGTCTATGTGCAGGTAAAATTACCCTAGGAGGACCAATAGATTGTGTATTAAAAATGACATTATTTTAAAAATACATTTAAAATACTTCCATGTGTTCCAATGGAATTTGCTAAGATGTCAGTGATCTTGTTGCACTGATTGTGAGTTTTTTCTAATTATTCAACAGCAATGTTACATTTACTTTCAGAGGTTCTCTATAAAGTAAGAGCTGCTATCATCACATAGAATAATGAATGGATGCCCACGTTTTAAACTATTGCAGGAGGATTTAGATTTTGAAAATTAGGTTCAGGTGTTGCACTTACCTCATCTGAAGTAAATGAAACACTAACTGACAATTCCCTATGACATTGCATATGGTTGGAATTACGCACAATATCTTAATCTCGGAACTATCACTATATTAATGGGACTGAATAAATACTTTTAAGGAACTGTGTATTGCACAACATGAAAGGAAGAATGTTATACACAAATGTAAGATTTCTTTGGGGTTAATTTCACACACGTAGAATTGAAATAAACATCACTCGCATCTGCATTTATTGCAACTGGTTGTACTGCCAAACAATATTGTAATTGGTTTCATCCAATATTTCTGGGATTTACTGTTTACACCAATGTTTCCTTATACAGATATAAGCTGGTACTGCTCACTCCTGATAATAAATTGCACATTTTTATCGCATATTCCAGTAGGTAAAAACCTACTCTTCCGCCCCTGTGAAGGCGTCCAACTCCCTCTCCAAGTCAGCGGACACTTTATTGCACATCAAGAAAGCCTCTTTTGCCTCTGGCAATAGTACTACAAGTTGATTAATACGCCTCACATGTACCATCATTTCGTAATAGAGAGGTGTCACTGCACTCTTACTTCCAATCACACCTTCTGTACTACCTGTCTTTTGCTTGGTCGTTTCCTTTGAAAAAATCTGACAAACTTGTCCACTGATCATCTTCACCTTCTCACTGACAGTCACTATCACGTCGAGATCTTGTTTATCCCTTCTCATGATTATGCTACTTATTAGGTTTTCCAGTAACTCTCCAAATAGCTTCTTAACCCTAGTATCCATAGGTGCAAGCTCACCGTAAATCCTCAACAGTTTCAAAGCCTCAGTGCATAAGGTGTCGAATAGCCAAATGAATTTCAGATGCACAGAGGTTTGAAACAGGCAGATTTCATATGCCTTCTCAAAAAAACTCACTTCCATACTAAGCAATGCAATCAGATCCTCATACGATTTCTTAAATGACTGCCTCACAGATTCCATTTCCTTTTCCAGCTCCCTGTTTTCTCTGAGAAGCTCATCTTCAGAAAACAGATGAATATCTTGGCCTGTGGATAAAAGTAATACAATCTGTGATATGCCTCCATTATTATATTAGAGTAGACTCCAGATATAACAGACTTCAAGGGACCCCAAAAATCAGTATGTTATATCCAAGGTTTGTTGTAGCCAAATACACAGGCCATATATGGAAGATTTGCAGGACCAGCATCTCGAATCTGCTATAACTGAGAGTCTGTTATATCCTGAGTCAATTGTAAATATGGTAAACACTAAATTCCACCAAATGTTAATCATGTAACTCCCGGGGTGGTGGCACGCAAAAGTAACTGAATTCACAATTTTGAAGAAATGCATTATCATGAAGAGAAAAATTGCCCTCAAACAGACGACGGAATCATATTTTCACACTGCATAGAGACCTCTTCTGTAAAAATTATAACCTGTACCCTTAATTTCAGGTTCATGTATCATTTATGGTCACATGAATAAGTAATTTACTTACTTACTTATTAATGTGACTAAAATTAAAATTAATATCGTGAAATTTTCCAGTTGTAACTTCTTTTTCTCATCTGAAAAACTATGTTTTATGAAAGATTACATAGATACATTTATGCTCCTTCGTGAATAGCCTACAGTAGAACCTCGATTATATCTGTCACCCACGAGACAGGGGCATGGTCGGATAACAAAAAAGGTCGGATAATCCAAAGAGCAAAGGAAACTTTTACGACACACAACAAAAAACATACAAAAACATGAAATAATGTACAATATCATGGTTTTCTAACAAATAGTGAATTATCCTTTACATATACACACTTTACTGTTTACTTTAAAATCTAACTAAGTAAATACAAAACAAATATTTAGAGGGCCTACGTACATTACAGCATTTGATGAGAGAACATATTTATTGCTGGATCGGGATGGTCGGATAAATTGAGGAGTCGGATAATCACGAAGTTCTCCTGTAATATAACCGCTCTGCTCCAAGGGATATGATCTATGCATAACAAAAGTGCTCCAGTCTTGTTGAAAAAAATTCTTCCCTTCCAGCATCCCATAGCACCATAGGAGAGAGCCAGGACCAATCAGTACGCCAAGGCAAATGTAATTAATGCATAATCATTCAAAATCAAACAAGCATTGCGATGCAAGACTCCCCTTGCATCGGCCCCGGCCCACCATCATGAGATGATTATCAAAAAATTATTCATTGGAACATTTTTGTGCTCTAATTGAATCACTCGTCATTGCTCTATGACCCTTACCATTTGCATTGCTGGTACGTCCACTTTTGGGAGTGTCATTGGTGCAGCACTCATGCTTCTTATTACTGCCCTCTTTGTTACCCCAAAAAATGCTCCACACTATTCCCATCTTCTAATATGCGGGTGGCACCTGTAAATATGGAAAGTCACATATTAACCAGTTGAACACTTGGAGATCATCCATTATTTTATCACACATTAGCACTTGCATTGCATATGAATGTAAATTGAATTGTTGCAATAGTATATTGTCCTGGTCCTTACCCTTCCAGTCCAGCTACCGAGGGGCAGTCTTCTGCTTCCTTTTCCTGGTGTCCAACCCAACTCAACACCTCCTGAGACAGCAAAACACAGGCAAATAAAACCACACAACTTCAGGATGCGTCCAAATTATTGCTCCTTAGCCATACTGCTACATAACTATTATATAGCACAGATATATGACTATAGCAGCTTCTAGTCTACAATACTGTATACACTTTAAGTACAAAGCATTAAAAAAGCATCAACCATGGAGAAAGAAATAATGCTCTTGTAATGCTTTTTTTGTTGCTAAAAAGCTTCAAAAAACATTACAAGAGCATTAAAAGTTGATGCGCCATGAGAGACTTCGTAATGATCGATGCGGTTTACAATGTGGTTTATCTAAATACAAGTAAACGTTAAGCAATGCTTCTTATTGCTTCTCCACATTGAAATATAATCCCATACAATGCAACACATTAATCCAGAGAAATAACTTTACTGTACTAAACAATCACATATATGGACAGGCGGACAGCAGCTGCTACTCCTCTACTTATTAACAATCAAAATGATAAAATATTACGGACGACGTTAAAAACAATTTCATCACATTGAAAATGTACCTTGTCACTTACATATGGTGCAAGGATTTGTTAAATGTAGGGCCAAGAAACACTTCCCTGAAACATTCCACAAAAATAATCTCGAACATTAAAGCTCAAATATGTGACGCCATTTATTATTATTGCAATTTGCTTACAAAGTAAACTGCCATAACTTCGATACAAACATGCAGCTAGCTCTCAACAGCATACCTTTGGCTAGGCTCATGTGATAATACCTCATTACTGCGCAAGAGTGCTCTGGTCCTGCAACTTCATGATCATTTTTAACAGTCTCAGTAACTTGGAGCGCACGCCTTTATACTCCTGCAACAGCCAGTACTGCTTTTCCATTTCCTTCTTGATACACACCAGCTTCTTCTGGTTCTCGGAATACTCTGCATTACTCTGCGACATAGTTTCTTCTGTCTCTGCTATCAGTACTTTGATGTCATTAATGCTCTTCACTTGCAATGTGATTGCCAAGTCATGTATTGTTCCTGCTTCCTCATTTGCATTTTTCTTCGCGGCTTCCGTCATCTTGTCCTTCTGCTGTGTAACAATGTTCAAAACCTGAGATTGCAACACCTTAAGCTTCTCTCTAGTCCTCTGCCTGTCTCTACGGAGAGGTAGCTCAATATTCTCACTCTGCTGTAAGGCTGTTATGTAATCATCAACCAGCTGCAGGTTGCTATTGTCCATGTTCAGTTTCCTGGTGCGCATCTTGCATAGTTCGCAAATCTCAACTGTCAACCTGACACCCAGCTGCAGTCCTTTCTCAGCCAGACACACGAATTTCCTGGCTAGGTCAACAGCCTTGCCGAGCAGACTCATTTCCTCGCCGATCAGTTTACACAGCTCCCCTTGCGTCTTGGTCGTTTCCTGCGTCACGCTTTTTATTGTCTCTGACAGCCGCATGATTTCTGCAAGCAGCTTGGCCTGAGGTGGTAATGGCTCATCGGCAGCTTGCCCTGTGGATAAAATGCTACGGTTAACATATAATGATGTGCGTATCTCGGGGGGCCAGATGCACAAGGAGTTGCTTATTATTAAAATAATGCATGGCCTTCAGAATAACTCAGTGCATTAAATTAGTCATACCAATTTCACTGGTAGTGCTGCTCTCCGTATCACTACTGTCACTGTTAACAATGATGCTTCTGTAGCTGACAGTAGCACTGCCATCGTTTCCATCATGATCACTGCTAATAGTAGTGCTATCATCACTGCTGGCATCACCACCACCACCATCTGCATCATTGCTGTCGTTACGTTCATTGTCACTATTTACTACATTGACAACGTTAACATCGTGGCTGCTCAAGTTGGAGGTCGCAGCAGCTGAATAGCTGGTACTAAAATTGCTGTCATGAGTTGTATCACCGCAGTCACCACTGGTGCTTTCTGATGGCTTCTCATCAGTGTTATCGTTCTTGCTCTCACTTGCTTTGCCAGCGCAGCTGCTCAGAACCGTTCCCATCTTGGAAGCTTGGTGTGGCTGTAACAGTAACATTCATTTGCTAGTATTATACATTTCAGGTACACAGTAATTTGCTCTATGCACAAACACTATAGAGTTTACGTAAAAGCATGCATTACAGCAGTTCATTACAACAAGTACATCAGTTATAATTCCATAATATGCTACATACTGACAGACTGTACTTGTTGAGAGACTTTTGAGAGGTTTATTAATATCATTAATTCTTTTGGTTTTCTTACCTACAAGTATAAAGACCACTGGTATTAGTAGTGGTCTCCTCCTGCTGCTTCTTCTTCAGCCCCTAAACCGAGGCCAAAACTTGCTGCGACAAAAATGTCCTGACAACAACGCCAAGGTTCAAGCACCAACAATGGAAAGGGGCAACAATTGGAACGGCAGGGTGCGTCCGAATATTTTTTTGATTTGCAACTGCGCATGCGCTAAATCACACAAAAAAAGCGGCTACTCTTTGCCTGTAGCAGCGACATAAATAGCCGCTTTTCCTAGAGGACTTGAAATTATTTTTTAACATTCTGTGTGATAATTTTTGGAACAAATTATTTAATAAATTATTTGGAGATTTACATTATATTTCGTGTAGTACTAGATTTCGCAGAGAATAATTAAAACATAACTATTTCATTCAGCTTCGCACTATCCGGATATGTAGGCCTACTCATATTTACATTCACGGCGTATGGTACTTGATTTATTTTGCCTCAAGTTGCTTGCGAGACTTGCTCTTCTATAATTTTAACTGCAATTATCCAAGGGGGTAATCACTCGACTAAAAAGTGTACACTGGAGTACCAAATTCAAGGAGTACCACGGAGTAATAAAAGAGTGAGGTGCCTGAGGAGTACCACTCCCAGGTGTACACCGGAGTACCGAAGTGATTACCCCCTTGCAATTATCCTATCATTTTAATTCAATAAATGGGAAAGGAGCAAAATTTTTTCTTTGCAATTTCACGCCACAAACCGTAGCTATCTATCTATTGCCACAAACTTCGCACACTGATCAATACCTGTAATGAGCAGGATATTTCATTAAATGATTCCAAACCTGCATAATAACAAAACCATGTCGACATATGAAAATTACAAAATGTTTATTGCCAAATATATTATATCTACATTTTCCAAATTACATAAAAACGTATTGCACCATACGCACATATGTAAGGACAACGTTACATGTAAAATGACAAGACATGCGTATCACTGGAAATTCCTGGAAAGGTCTTCATTGCATCTCCCAAAATATTATTGCACACAGTTTCTATTGGTTATGTCATAAAGACTACATCAAAATGACTGAGAAGATAGGAACCATCTGATAAGTATGGACCACGGTTCGGACCAACACAACTCTTGCTGCATGTCTTTCTCATCAATAACAACAATGCTGGTGACAGCAATCCAGACTTGAATCAAAGTAGCATGAAACTCACAGAGGAGTTGAAGCCTTAATTAAGATTACTACATCTGTACTATTAACTGCAAAAGTAATGTCCCACTGTTATGCGATGGCGTCCACGGCTTGTTGTTTAGCATGGGTTGTGGCTTTCGGAATATTGCCAAATTAACATCCTTAACTCGGCAACGCCCATGCTAAACGACGGTTTTGGTCGTTGGTCGCGTTGACGTCGTGGACCAATCATGACTCACGTAAACAAGCCCAACACAAGTGTTGCGCTTGTTTACATGAGTCATGATTAGTCCCCGGCGTCAACACGCGACCAAAGACCAAAACCGTCAACGGGCTGTATAGACGGGCCTTAACAGCGTGACATTACTTTTGCAGTTAATAGTATACACGATATCACATGTAAGGCATCTCATTGTTGAAAAACTTCACAATAATGTTTCCATAAACATGGAAAACTCAACAGCATATCTTGTATTGTCCATATACACAAACATCTTACTTCCTAAGATTGTCCATATTATATCCAGGTGTTGCTCCTTCCAAATAACGTTCTCGAGTATTTTTCTTAAAGCTCACAGTGACACTCATATCATCCAGATCCTCTAGTTCATGACATCTACAATGTCCTCATCATCATTTGTGTAGTGCTCAAGTGCTTCACAAACAATTTTTCGTTCCTTTTCCTCCTTAGCAAACACTTCTGCACACTCTAGCAGTGGCCCATTTGTCTCCTCTATCAACATCACGAATTGCCTGATAATCCTAGAACGTGTCTGGATTTTCTGGTCAATTAGGGACATTCCACCATCAGTACGAGTGTCTGTTCCTGCTCTTTCACTTGCTGTCGCCTTGGCGTGCGCAAAAATGCCCAAAACCCATGGCTGCAAATCCTCTACTGTAATCCAGCCTTTCCGCTTGTCCTGTCCCTTTCCCACTCTCTCCTTCAGCACCTTTATGTAGTCATCAACTATCTCCTGCGCCATCGTGCTAATGTTATGTTCCATGCTGAGCAGCTTCCACACTTTGCAAACGTTGTCCATGACTTTGGTACTTAACCAAATGTCTATCTCTATCATAATGTTACAGTACTTTACAAGCTCAACTGCCTTATCGCGCAAGTTCATGTCCGTCGCTTGAAGGACCCTGCTCACCTCCTTAAACGTTACATGCAACACCTCCCTCTTCGATTGAAGTTCCTGCTCTATCTTTCTGGTGTGCGGATCCTCAGGCTCCTGATCAACATCTTGACCTGCAGAGAAAAAGAAAGTATGACATTCCTTCATTATTAAACTCTATGGTCGACGAACATTGGTCGCACTGAAATTCTGAATTACTCCAAACTGAATAGTTCTTACCATTCTCAATTGTGGCGCTTGCAGGGTTGCTGTCATCAGCCACCGCAGCAATGTCACATCCGCTGTGAATCCCACTGCCGGTGTCGCTATCGCCATCAGGTGCGTCACTCATGTCCGCATCATTACTGTCATTTTCCTCATTGTTACTATTCCCAGTAGCATTGCTCACGTTGGTTGTATCCATTGCATCAATGTCCTGGGCAGTAGCCTCACTGATGCTACCTACAGCGGAGCATTCATCTGCGCTCTCATCATCATTAGCATCGCTTGCTCCGTTGTCCCACCTGCTAAACGCCGATCCCATCTACAGGAAGAGTCAAAACACATTCAAAATGGTACAGGGTGATTTTGAGGAAACCAAGTTTTGATGGGTCACACTCACAGTCAGAGCTACAGTGCTTCGTCCACCCTGGCAACAACACTCCAAGTGCAGCAACAACAATCCAAGAAAAAAAATATTGCTCGGTCCTCCATGCGCATGCGCCAAACTCACTAACAGCTATGTGGAAGTTTTATGTTACCAACATAACAGTTACATGACTAGCGACTTGCCTCAAAAGCTGGTTTGCTCATTATCCTTTAAAAAAATTGTGATTAATATTTTCAGGTGATATTAATGGATAATTCATCTCAGACCCTCTGAAGCATTTAATTTGACATGATATTGTACCCAATTTCAATTAGCACAATCGGTACATTCATCATGTGCGGTCAAGGTCACTATTTTGAGGAGCATTTCAGGAAAAAATATAGTTGCAACCACATGAATATTGCAAAGGATAATGAGTCATACAATATTAGTAATTAGCCAGCAAACTATAGCATAAGGGCAAGTTTAAATGAATTTTTCTTTGTTTTTATTGCACTTGATGGATTACAATTATCACAATATATTATCAGTCAGTACAACTGGTACAAAGCTAATACTATGAGTAACCTGTTCCTTAATTGTATTGGAAGAAAATCAAACATTTTTATGATAAGCACAGTATGACTGCGTTACAACGCGAAAAGCGAATTCGTAAAACAGCCTTCACAGTGACAATTGCTGCACTGGAACACGCTTCATCATGGGTAAGCTTTTCCCACTGATATTATTTTATGAAAGACTCGATGTCCTCAAGAGAAAACAGCAGAAGAAAAAAAAACCTGTTACACAAAACAAAACAAATAATTCTTAACAATTAAAAAATGAAGTTTCACATCCATATGCGTAAAGGCAAGTTGAATAAATGATATTTGTACTCCGAGAAGTTCATCCAAATACTTGTATTTCGGTTCCATTAGATTAAGCCGTAACATTTAACATTGTAGCATAGGGATGTTTCACAAAATCCACCATCGCAGATACGTAAAACTCAAAATACACTCTTACAAAATTTTTAAGTGCATGTGCCCTATGCTCTTCTAGTCGCTGTTGTCCATTAGTTCCACCAACTCTGAGTACGCGTGACCGTACTGCTCAAGCAGCCACTGTTGCTTTTCGATGGCCACGTCGTTTTCTTCTTCAGCCTCTTTGAGCTTCCTGATACTTCCTCTACACTCTGACAGTTCCTTCATGTTTGCTGTCATCAAATCCCTTGTTACATCAACAATCTTCTTGCACCCATCAATCGCCTCGTCAATTTGTTTACCTTCTGCCTCGCTTTTGGCCATGGTGGCTTTTGCCCTTTCGAACACTGCCCTCTTGCGCTCCACATATATACGCTGCAGACACAGGTCCGGCATCTCCTCGCTCTCAGTTGCCACTTGACTGCCGCGCTGCCCTCCACTTTCATCAATCTCCTCCTTGCACTTTGGTTGTGGCTTCATACCCTCTTCCAAAACCTTGTAGTATTCACGGAATAGTTCCCGACTGTCAGTGGCCAGCTTCAGTTTCCACTCAAGAAGCTGTGACACCTTCTTAATCTGTCCACTGGCCCTATCTCTCAGCCAATTGAGAATGTGAATAATTCGATGGCTAGCATCAAGGAGACCAATTCGCCTACTAACCAACCTCGCTGCATTTCCATTAAGCCTGCTGATTTCATTCAGTACCTTGAGGTACTCCTTCCCCACTAGCTGCAGTGCCTCTAGCAGCCTGCGGTTTTCTTGAAGCAGATCAGTGATGGATGGACGGTTCATCTCCTGCAGTGATGGATCATCTCCTGGGGATAAAACAGGTCATGATGCTGTGGTCTAAGTAAATCCTTTCCAATGATAATGCAGCATCAGATATTAACAACACTTATGAATGTTCCAGTGATATCGCATGCAGTAGTTTGCAAAAACCAGTAGAACCAACTGAATATGGCACACCTGGCATCTCCGACTTCCCTACAATATGGCTGGGAGACTAGAATTGGGTTTGAAGCAGATCTCTGGCGATCAATTGGTTTGTGACCATCCAGCATTTTAAAAATTTTAATAACCTGTGATCAGCTTATGACATCTTGCAAAATTATTTTTAAACATTCTCGCAATTTCATTATTCCCTGGGTTGAAATGATTGGTAATGATGGATTGCATAGGTGGGAGAAAATGGGAGTACTCTAAGACCACCCTGCATGCATGCATGGAGAACTCATTGAAACTCTTGCCATGTTGAAAAATCTTAAGTTTATAATCAGGGATTCAGATGACATGACCTTGACTTTACCCATACACCACATTGTGCCACCCAAAGAGTTGTCCACTTCTGTAACCAGTTTGCAGTTGTACATTTAATCATGTAATCACACACAATCATGAGTCGACTGAAGTGCTCTTTTTACACAGGAAATGACAATGCATAAACACAAGTAATCAAAATCAGGTGTGCACTTCAAAGAGGAATGGCCATCCTACATTCAACATGTTGTGGTTGCAATGTATGAAGAATATCATAACATTCCAGATCGTCTAGTCTAACGTGTCTAGTCAGTGCAGGCAGGCAACGTTAAATATTTCACTACCGGTAGTCGATTTAAATTATTATGCAAAAATCACTTCAGTGCAAGTTCTTCTTACCAACGAATAACACATACCATATTTTTTCGAGTGCTTTGTGGTACTATTAAAGCATAAAAACTGTTACACTACAGCTTTGAATAACACCAAAACATAAATAATAAATAATAAATAAAACAAATAACTGATTCCTAACTGGATTAGACAGACTATAACTGTCATATGATTGTAGTCGCATTGCTTCAGAGTTGCATCAAAGTTTTGATGGTTTAAAGGGAGAGGTACTATCGGCACGGAAATGGTATGGACACTTGGGGGTAAGCTGACCATTGACAAGTGTCCATACCATTTCCGCGCCGATAGTACATGTAACTCATAAAAACATATTTTCCAGTGCAAATCCAACAAGGCATTAAACTCATGTTTTATCCCCTCAATAGAAACTTGTAGTAAGGTACTGGCACCCAAAATACAACCTACAATGCAGAAATTCCAAACCTTAAAATTAAATTCATAATGGATAGATGCTAGACTGAAGCACTCATAATAATGGATACCCCGTGATAGGCCCCTTGGGCCTCTTAGGGGATCATCTTTTGAAAAACCGACTTTAATAATTTGCCTGAAATGTGATGGATTTTGATAGTGGTAGGAAACGGGAGAACCCCGAGAAAACCCACGCGAACACGGAGAGAACCCATCGAAACTCTATCCACATAAGTATCCTCCGTCCGACCCGGGGATCGAACTCGGGACCTTAGAGGTGGAAGGCTGCGGCGCTAACCACTCGGCCACCGTGTCGCCCTAGACTGAAGCACTCATGCTCACAAACACCATATTAAATATGTACCATTTTCGGTGCTTCCGCTGTCCAGGTTGGGAGTCTCGTTGCGGGTACCATCAACAGCCATGCCGTGGTGGGGGTCAATGTCATTTCCAGTGTTTTCCTCATCACTGCTGCTGCGGTTACTGTCAACCATGAAACTACCAGTACCCCTACTGGTACTTTGAGCAGCAGCATTACTGCTAGTCGACCAGTTGCCCCTAATTCCCCTATTGCTTCGAGTGCCACTGAACCCCCAAGCTTCACTCTCGTTGTCACTGCCGCAGTCCCAGTCATCCTCTGAGCTACTTCCCTCTCTGAAGGTGCCCGCCATTACACCACTACAACAGATAAAACATCAATCTTACTAACAGTGATGCATGCAAAATATTGCAGGTCACGAACACATGCGCACAGCAAGTCAAATCTTTCAAGTACAACTACCGCACAACACTGTTGGCAGCTGGCTTGGTTATACTGTCCAGAAAAGCCTGAATAAGCACACCCTGTAAATAAGAACTTCAAGTGTTCCGTACAATCATTGCAATATGCCTTTCTAGTATTCCATGCATATTACCTTCTGTTGTTACAAAGTTGTACAGTAAACCAGTCACACGTCCGCGGAAAATGAGCTGGACAAAACCTTTCTGGAACCTTCCTTACAGAAAATATCCTCTTTTTTTTTTTCTCCAAGCCAGAAACGCTGGAACGAAAAAAAAAAAAAAATTGGTAGAAAAACGAGGCCTACTCGGCCGCGTCCGAATGGTCCTCTATCAGCTACTCAATCTAGCAGCTACTTTAAAAGAGCTGATTGCAAGTTGAAGAACATTTAATTATTAATTAAATGATTTTACATATGGGAGCAGCACAGAGACAATGCCCAACATGGTGTGGCGTTAAACTCGATTACGTTAGGTGAATTTGGTAATTACAATCACTTTTTAAAAGATGCAATTAGGTCATTATTATTATTATTATTATTATTATTATTATTATTATTATTATTATTATTATTATTATTATTATTGTGGCAGACAAAACACAAAATATTTGGTGTCCATTGATGATGCCAGTATGTCGGTACTGTCGGTACATTGCATGCATCGCTATGGAAATTGATAGCTCACTAAAAATGTCGTTGAAAATATTTATAATTAACAAAATGTAGCGGATCATATGCATATGTTTATGGCCCGGCAGATAAGGAGACAAGAGACAATCCTGGAGGAACACTTCTGCAGGATGATTACTGTCCTGCCACCAAGACGACAATTAAAATGAGAGAAATCACAACCAGAATTTTTTATTCGTTTACTATTTCCCTGTACTTGTACTTCAATACTAAAATGTGACTTACGGATTGCCTTTCAAACAATTTGTACGGGTGGACAAAAAACTTGGGGTTCTGATAAAAGAGGCAGACTATGCCGCCAACATTCCTCACCACAAATTAATAGCACAGTCATAAAGTAGGAAGGCATTTGTGTAAGTAGGCCTACAAGCACTACAAACCATTCCAATGATTCATGATTATCAATGACTACACAGCTTAGGATGCAACTGACACTTTCACATACAGTGGGCCCTTCATATCCGAGAGGAAATGGCTCCAGGACCACATACAGATATCAAAATCCACGGACCCTCGAAAGTCCCTTACACAAAAAGGTGTCCACAATTTGAAATAATCAAAAGAACAGCAACCCTTACATACTATCGGTGAAATGTGACCGTGGGGCCGTGCAGACGGGCCAAGCTTAGCCGCGGCTGGCCGCGACAGTTCACACCTAGCGGCCCCCTAGCAACGCCACGGGCCAACTTCCTGGAAGTTGGCCAGGGCCGCGGCCAAGTTTGGCCCGTCTGCACGGCCCCCCTTTCTCATAAGAACAGCATCTGAAGAGGCGTGCACAATAATATGTACTTAGCCAATAAAATATAATGGACACATGTCCAAAATGAAGCATATCCAATTAGGACATATTTAGCCAGCATTAGTGTTAAACTTTGTGACTTGACTTCTGAAAAGATAATTATTATCACCCCACATTCTTCAGCATGCTGGTATAAAATGAGGTTGACCAGGCAGGAACCAGCCAGAGGTTATAATAAGTGGGGGTAATTTTAGTAAGTTCTGCTTCCCCTTAAAAATTACTCGATATTTAAAATTTGACAGCTATTGAGTGCCTACAAAAAATTTTTTTGGTAAAATGGCAAATTTTTATGCTAGAAGTGCAAAGTGATTTGAGAGCTAGGAGCATGCAGTCTCAAGATAGGCCAGAGCTGGGTAATACTACGATGTGCAACATTAAGAGAGAATATTCAACACTTTACATCAACCAATCCTGGGAAACCATCCGCAATGAATTGGACATGCTGTCTTAGAAACATATTGAATTTAATTATTCTGTGACAACATCTGAGAGCTCTCTCAATTCCGAGGTAACTTTTGTGTACTCATCCATTATAAAGAGCAGCATGTTAATAATTGCCTCCATTTTTTTAACTTTCTTCTTAACCTCACGGATCCTACTTGTGCACAGTCTCATTTTGCTTTCTAGACCTTCCCTAAATTCTTCCAGATTTGTTATAGAACACTCTAACTCATCAACATCTAGGTCAAGGGATCTTGCTCCTACCAACTTTTTGAGTCTGCCTGGCTCTGCACCCAGTGCATTGCAATATGCTGCAGTGGTATGTAATGACCCGGTGTTAACTTCTTCAACTCTCACTTGCTGTTGCTGTGTTCGACCCACTCTGTCATCTTCTATCTTCCCACCATCATCTTGTGACTCAGCTCCCTGGCATATTACACACAGCCCCATATGCTTATGAATATCTCCAATTAAATTTTTTACCTTGTCCCTAACCAACACAACCTTATTACGTAACTCTACAGTTACCTGTAACTGTACAGTTACCTCACTGACGAATTCATGCAGATTTTTATGATGCTTTAAATATTCAAGTTCCAGTTCTTCCAGCAGCTGTGAATTCAGGAAGAGCAAGTTGAGCTTTGATAGTGTCTTGCTGGACTCATTTTCCACAAGGGCAGCTGCATATACGAGCTTCTGTATTTCATTATGACGCTCGGCAGCAGAATGTACAGGCTGATCAACACCAAACCCTGACGGAAGGGAGAGAAATAAAAATAGCACCTATGAGGGCCACACACCACACAATACTTTATGTGCTGGTGCTCAAGTTTCTGGTAAAAACATTCACTCTCATGCATGGTCCAAAAATGCAGGGGGTCAAATGTGATGCATAAGCGTAGATTATGGCACCTTGCTATGGAAACAACAAGCTACAATTAAAATAACAACATCAAGTGAAATTTCCTATAACTAAAAGGACTAATACACTTGGAACACCCTGTATTTTCAAGAGGCTACAAAGAAATGACTATGGGTTCAAGTAATCTTAGTGGCATTTCAATTTCTCATGCATGCCGTTACAACTGCACAGTCAACAACAAAATTTCAGATCACTAGTAGAAACTGATGCAATGACAAAATACACTGTGGCACAGGGAGGCATGGTGGTCTGGTGGTTACGCCACTGGCCAGCCAAGCGGGAGGCCGGAGTTCAAATTCTGTCCCCGTCACCTCTGCTTGGCAGGGTCTTTTTCCACTTTTCACCTGACATGCCGGGGCAGAAATAAATTGTTGCTCTCCCTACTCTGCCCAGGGCCAGGAGAAACGGCCTGGTGTTTAAAGAATGTCAGAAATGACTACTGCACAGCACTCTTCCTTGGGAACCTCCCCTTCCCCCCTAAAAGGGCTCCACCCTATCACAGGGTAAATATTTTAAAAAAACAACAAACAAACAAACAAACATTGTGGCACCTTTACCTACAGGGTGTTTCCTGTAACTCTGTAAAGACTTGCAGGGGTAATAGAGGCCACCAACAGGGCCGCATTAAGGTTTTTTGCGCCC
>JYFJ02007003.1:0-17208 GCA_000934665.2 Catajapyx aquilonaris
AATCCGCGGTATGAAAGAGCCATACAAGCCGGGCACCTCCGCACTTCCACGAAAACCAAGCAACCAACCATGCGAAGAAGAGAATAATAAAAAGCGATAAAGCCACTTCCCCATCCCCAGTGTGACTTGCTCGGCGCCAAGTAGCGGCTAGCTCGTCATGACGAGGTCCCCTTACCGAAATTAATTTATATATAATATCAATATAGTGGCGAGGTGGTCGCGTGGTGGGTACCTCGCGACTACCTCGGCTGGCGAGGTGGCCACCTCGCCACCGCCACCTTGCGACCACCTCGCCGACCGCCACCTCGCCGCGACTTCGCCCGCGACATAGCGAAATGAAACAACCGCTAGTATGCGGTTGGGTGGCCATAAGCTCGTCTGACGACCTCGCCGCGAGGTAGAGAAAATTTCGGTAAGGGACACGCGCCTTTTATTTTTTAAAAATTGCATAGTCGTTGCGGGGGAGGACGGTAAAAATTTCGCTGTAAAAAAAAAAAGAACTTGGGTAGTTTCCTTTCGAAATGAAATTTGCTCACGAACTTTGGTCGGAACAAGTATGCATAATGCATGATCGCGCAACAAGACTTGATGTAGTACTACAAGGGGGATCAGGACGTGTGCTGCCAGATAACACCTTTTCTTACTAAAATTTTTTTTTTCCTTACCACATTCTTTCCAAAAAAAAGGCTGTTTGCTGAGAGACGATCGAACCGAGCATTAATATTTTAATTCGTTCCCACCTTCAGACAATTTGTCCATATATAACTCGAGTCTTTACACATTATGTAACTCTGGCAGACTCAACCCAACCGTATATAAAACAGTCCAGTCAAATTCCTCCAGAAAGTCCGGTCGTTTGTTGCAAACAAGTCTACAAAGGAACCTATTTTTCCCCACGTTTGTGCGTCCAAGCATTGTACCGTACACCGGTACAACCCGCCCTGCACCCAGAAGCACCCCCTGTGATTAGAAAGCATTTTGTGCGCACCCCCTCCTCGTTTGGACGTCCGTCCGTTTAACCCTTTTTGAGTCCACCCCACCCCCACCAGTGTGGTTAATGAGGGAAGCGCTAATGAGGGAGAACCCAGCTTCACATTCCGCGAGTTAAAAAGTCAAGCACAATCGAGGATGGGCAGCCATGGGAGGGCTCGTCCGGCTGATTAACACGCCTACTTCTTCCACTTTCAGAGGTTTTAATGAGTCTGTTCGCAGCGTGAAAGGGTGAAGAGCTGCGAGTGGGCCACGAGAGACTGTGCTGGGGGGGGACAGAGTTGTTTCCACCCTGATTGTCATTTCTCAACTGAATATATGCAAGGTTTTACATTCTCCTCATAAACAACGTGTAAAAACTAAATATCCTAAATTTTGGGTATTTATACTCTAAAGGTGCGTTTTTTTCTCAATCGAGGACATTTAAGACATCGGTTTGCCCATTTGCAGCACTCCCAGTAGGTTGAAAGTGAGTTAGGTAGCCCCCGGGCATACAAACATACCAATAAAGGATCCCTTCCAGGATTTATTTTGCAGTGTTCCGCAATAATGTGCCTAGGATGTTGTTCCTCATAATATTAGATGAAAACCCGACATGCCGGGGCTGAATTGCACTCCCTACTCTGCCCAAGGCCAGGGAAAAAGGTCTGGTGTATTTCACAACACGTGACGGTTTTCCAGTGGAATTCAGTCTGCAGCGACCAAATCGATTTTAAAACTGGAGTCATTCTACCAACTTGATAGACTCTGTCAACCGGAACCGTGCATGGGCCATAGACTTGGCCAATTCACACACACTCTCTGGAGACAGGTTCATTAAGTACTGTAATCGCAGTTGCCTGGTAGTAGTGCAGCGTCTGTAATCAAGTTGCGCCACTAATTAGCACTTATGGGTGGGGTGAGGAGGAGCAGCTCCCCCTTCCGCATACTCGCAATTACTTGCAATCTGCACTAATTAGAACAAGTAGCTTGCTCTCTACAAGTGCAATTGCACGGCACTCGTGGGACGGCAGGAAAAAAAAAAGAAGTAGAGCCCGCGGTTTTATGTACAAGTATAATGCGTGCTTTGCATGCATTACCTGCAATTGAGATTTATCTCATTTTACTGCGTCGTTTCCTAATATTATTACTGAATGAGCATGTATTGATGCTGCCTAATATTAGAGATAGTTGTCGCAAATTCTTTTGATGAAAGTGGCACTGCCCATCAACAACAACTGATGCGATTATCTCTCGCCAATAGTTTGCACCAATCGCATACCGCTACGTACTAATTATATATAATAGCCAGAAGCTCTAATTGCAATCCGGACGCGTCTTGCCAGTTTGGATCAGTGTCCCTCTGCCTCTGAACTGGGCGCCAATCAAAAACGGATCCGGCTTTTGTTCCACTTTGATGAACATGCTATAATGGCCCTCCCAGCTTGATTGGACTGCAATAATCCGATTCAGGAATGGATCGAGTACTACAATCCCCCCTTTTTGCGCAACGGTCATTGCAGGCATTGTTTTAATCAGCCTTGAGTCCAGAGAGAAAAACCCCATCAACGTAATCCCGAAAATGTATGACACTCCTTCGCACACAAAAAATCCGGCACGACTCAAAAATTTTTAATACGGCTATAATATTATATCCACCTCGCTTTTTCAGATTGTGGTTGATGATATTGTTGCAAAAATGATGCTTCAGAACCTCCTCCTTCGAGGCGGCTTGGCGCACTTCCTGGGCTCGTCCTTGTACCTGACCCTAATGTCCGTGATGCTGTTCCCAGGGTTCTTCAACTCTCGCATCTTGGCCTCGTGCTTGGTCACCAGATGCTGGTCGGCATCGGCCACTTTGTAGTCCTTGTAGTCTTCGGCCAGGTCCAGCATGGTCCCGTCCAGGTTGGTGGTGCTCATCGGGTACCGACGTGTAGTCTCAATCCTCTTGGCGATGCTGTTCTCCTTAATCATGATGTCTATGGTCCTTAGGGTGTCCTCCTCCACGTCTCTCTCCTTCAGCTCGTCCATCTTGGGCGTCAGGTCGTACTTGCCCGGGTTATCCGCGTCCTTTTTGACCGACATGACCGGAGTCCGGTTGAACAGGCTCCAGCGGTCGTCGTACCTTATCGTCACCGGAGTTGCATCCGTGGTCATCTTCTCTCTGCAGCTGTACTCCTCTTCTTTCTGTAGGTCATACTTGGACTCTGGCACTTGTGGTCCGATCTTGACATGCAAATCTTCCATGCTGGGCTTCAGCAGACGCGATCTTCTCGGAAAGGACTTGGCGTACATCTCGATCTTCTCCTTCATGTTGTCCTTCTCTCGCAACAGCCTTGGGTTGTACTCCATGTGAGAGGGACCGATATCCCAGCTCTTTACGTCGATCCGTCGGTTGAAGGGGCTCGGATCGTCCTTGTCTGCTTTGGTCTTGTTCGCAACTGGCGAGGTCGGAGGGGTCGAAGGGCACTGTCCTTTCTCTCCGCCTCGACCCCTCATCATGGAGTAGGTCCAGCCTGGCTGGGCAGCGAATCTCATCAGCTCCATGCCGTGCCACAGGCGATGAATGTCCTTCAGGGTGTCCACCACCCTCCTGGCCACTATCCTGGGACGCTCGTTTTCAAAGAGAGCTATCCTGTAGTCCAACTCTTGAGCCACTGGAACGATAACAAGTTCCACTCCACCGACCTTTAAAAATTTAAATTAAAAAAAAAACTCACGGTCGTCTACAGGTCCGCTGATGTACCCCAGTTCCTTGTCCCTGTTGATAGTTTGGCGATGCAGCAGAAGAACCTTGTACAATTCCTTCTTAGCGTGAGCGACAAACTCGGCCAGAAGGCGTCGCTCAGATTCCATTAACTCTAAAAACAATCAAGTTGTCATTAGGTCCGACTAATAAGTCGTGCGACAATAGCTTACCAATGTCGTATTGGTTTTCTTGCAGTCTTTCAGTCTGGTAGCCAACCATGTCGTCCACTCCTTTGAAACCGATTTTAGGTTGGACAGAAGCTGATTTTGGAGGCTCTGATGGTGGTCTCGCAGATGTGGAAGCCCAAGTCACGGACTTTGTCTTCTTTTGCGCTTTCGTAGTGCAAATTAAATTGAAATAATAACAATAATGCAACTTTTCCCCCCTCCAAATAATGTCTCACCTGTATAAATAGGCACGGCGACCTTGGTGATAACGTCGTCCAACATGGTGGCCACTTTATCCGTCCTCTCCAGTTTTTTCGACGTCTTTAGGGCGCCTCGTGGCCACTTGCATGCCCCCCTCATGTTTCTTTCCATCTTCTCTGGTAAAAAAGAACAAGAATGCGTGCGAGGAGGTCCAAAGAACTTGAACAGAACAGGTGAACTTGCAGGGAAGTTGGGGCTCGACACGTTCCGTTCTAGATTGTAAACAAATCAGGCCGGATGGTCGCCACAGAAGTGTGCTCAACAATTATTTTCAGTTTATAAACAACCTGATTAAACCTGATTGTTACATTCCTCGCACGTCAACAATCTAGAACTGGGTCGCAATATTGTTTCAATTTTTTTTTGCAACTCCTCCCGGGCCTATCAATTGCAAAAAATTTTTCCGCCTTCTTGCCCTTTCTTCGATCAGTCACGCAATTCCTGCCAGGCACTTGGCACCACTTTCATTAGAAACTCATTAGCTTTTCTTTAGCACCGCCGCCTTTTTTTTCACTCCATTCATTTAGTAATGGAAGCCTTTTCCCAGCCAATTTAGGCCAAGCGTTTCGAATTGAAACGTAGCTGCATTTTCACTATAGCAAATTCTCCCAACCTGCCAACAAAAATTTTGATATTATTTCAAAATCGAGTGTAAATTAATTCGGAGAGGTTCATAAATACTCCGACATCATCCTTTAGGAATCCAATAATAAATATTTTTAGAGACTAAATCAGGTTTTTGCACCCAGAGTTTGCTGTCGTCCATTTGGCTTTTTATGTGTGTGGAAAGGGTTGGAAGAATGCATCGAGAGAGAGGGGCTTAAACGCTGGGAAATGGATTTCGTTTTTTTGTGTGAATAGAATCCACCTCCGAATGGAGTCAGCAGTGGTCGCTTTTCCTCCGCACAAAATCCCCTGCTACCCACAAAATGCATTACACTCAACAAAGGAAAGGACTGAGTGCCTTACGGATCCGAGGGAGATATATTTACCTTTGTTGCCGCGCATAAAATTATTCACTCTAGTTGCTGCACCGAACATTGGAACTCTCAAATCGCGAGTGATTTAATTCTCTTTGGCTTTAAAATTAACCTACCAATCCATGTTACATTGTGTCTACAGAGCAAGTGGCGTATTAATATTCCAAGCAAAAGCCGTCCGTTTGCAGGGAGAAATTGACGATCGCTGTAATGTTGGCTGTGGTTTCCGGCTGAGCGGCACTTGACATTTGCGGGAGGTTTGGAGTGGTTTTGAAGGGTCGAAGGAGTGGCCTCTTCATCCCCGAAGTGGTCACCGGTCGGAGAGACAAGGCCGCAAGTATGGGATGGCCTCATTGCGATTGGGCTCCTTTTACTGTATATGGCAAGTGCCTAGGGACCAATCATGGTCCCTCGGATCTCTCTCCTCAAAAAGAGACAGCCGAGGCTTCCTTTGCATACAAAACGAGGCTTAGACTTAATTCTCGCCTTTTCTCTCCCCCTAAACCAGTGGCGTAAAACCCATTTTGTTGTCCTCTGCAGCCGAGAGGAAATTAAGCGTCAGGTTGGAGATTTCGCAATTACTCTTGGTAATAAACACTGTCACCCTCTGAGGTTACAAGAGACCCTGGACTGTGACACGACTCTGGCGTCCACCCTTATAACAGTGCCTACTGAATTAATTTCAGACTCTTTCTCATCATTCTTATAGAACGGCTCAGTCCGTCCGTCTGTCCGTGGACAGGTATCTGAGAAGAAATCGCAGGGGATAGCGACAAACTGTCTTCCGATTCGGATTCAACGTAACCAAAATAGGTTTCATGGCTAATTTCTGCCGCTAGGTTCAACACCGACGCCAGGGGGTGGTCCTCCTCCTGGAAATTTGGCCACTCTGTGGAAATTTGGCCACTCTGGGGATCTTTAACGTGCACTCGCGCAATGTCACAAGCACACGAGACCGGACGGCTTTACTTCCCTCCGAAGGAAGGCTGTGCACTTCCGTGTTTCCTGGTCCACTCTATCCGCCAAGGTCGAGTCTACAGGAGGATGTCTTTGAGGATCCTTGGCAAGGAGACAACATTGTTGTTTCCCAACTTGAATTTCCTAGGCAATGAGGCAAAGTCTACTCGAATCACGCTCGCCAATCTTGTTTGTACTTATTGACCCTGCATTTGAATAAGGTGAAAATGAGTGGTGAACTCGTGCCAAATGCGGATAATAAAAATGGAGCTCTCTGGGGTCCAACTTTTGCCCTCGAATTCTTTTCCAATTTCCTCCGGAGCTTCCATCTTTCATTGGAAGGAAGTTGGACCAATTAGCCATCCGTAAAAAGGAGGATGAAATAAAGAGAGGCCTTCTGGCGTAGACGTCGCCAAGCCATTTTCTTGCTCAGAAAAATGACCATTTTCCTCCACCCCGTCTGGCAAACAACCCCTTTGGCTCCATTCCTCTCCATCCACCTTCACTTAACTCTGGCTATAACAGTACATGACTTTTTGTCCCACTTTTGCGAAAATTTCTTCTTCTCAACAACTCCGCCACCGAGTTGTGCAGTAATTGCCGTCGCGTATGTGCACGTAGAAGTACTTGTTTTTTTTGCGGGCGTGAGATGGATTGGGCCAAATGGACCGAATGGGAAGCTGACCACCCATCAGCTCTGGGACTGACCGCATGTTTTACAAGTGAATATAATTTTGCAAATGCGTGTGTGGGGCCCCCCCGTCCCTTGAAATCCGTCAGGGACTAACGACCCAGGCAGACTGCGGCCAACCGACCGATTAAATGCGGCAATGTCCCAAATGAAAACGACAAACTTGCAGCATGCTCATAATTTTTGCCCATCAACAGAATCATAACTTCGCATAAATGCCGCTAAAAACATGGTTTGATTCATGAATCTTGCAGTGTGATTACAGCACTCTCAGCATTTTTGTTGCGACCAAAATTTAAAATTATCCCGCGCTATGTGGACAAATTTTGTGTCAACACCGAGCTGCCTATTTATATTTACTCGATGCGTAAAATCGCGCATAATTTAAGATCGTACAGGGGATATTCTCTTGTGAATTACACTGACCAAAGTTAATTACCACGGGATAGGGACTAATAAACACCCGGCTTATCACCGCCACGTAATTAATAAGGTGATTTAGCCGTGTTGTAACGTAATTTATAACCAGTCGGCGATGAACTAACTCGATTATTGGTCAGCAGGGCACACTCTGCAGCACATGTTTAAAATTACAGGACAGATCCGTCATATCAATTATACCAATAGCTCAATAAACAGCAAAGTCGTTTTTGGGCTATTGCTAGTGTAAGATGTACAGGATGTTTCGCAATGAGTACCACCAACTTCTCAGGTGATTGATACTCCCTAGACACTTTAATATGTAAGGTGTATATACAATAGACGTCGGAAGAGTTTTCTAGATATAAGTGAGGCGGTTAGAACAAAAGTGGCACAAGTCCATTTGTGGCACTTTCGAGACACGACCGCAAATCACTCTCAGAAGGCTACTTCAAGTGTCAGTCCTATGTCGGACATTTGGCCTACATAGAGCATTTCAGGTCAATTTTCGTAGTTATAATTTTGTTTGGACTTGAGCCACTTTTGTTCTAAGAGCATCAAATGCACATCGTTCGGGTGCGGTAGATATTAACTCACATACTTTAATCAGGTCTGTAATATAGCATTATTCTTAAGAAAACCATAATTCAATACTGTCAATCAATATGTTCCTGATCATAAATAGTCCTTTGCAACTTGATGAGACTTGGAAACAGACACTGCAGTCAGTTGGAGTCATTTCTATTGCTATTATCCTATTAACAAAAATTAATAATTATATTGGGTGGTACTGTACGCTCTAGAGGTGGTGGTGGTGGGGGGGGGGGNGGGGGGGCTTTCACGCCTTCAGCTAGAATATGGTAGCGCCATGAATTATTTCAATACTTCCCCCAACTAAAGATACCTTCACCTTGCATTCGGGTAATTATTACGAATTGATTTTAGTGCCAAGTCCTGACACCAGTGTACCAGAAATTGAATGACACTAACTGATTGCTATAGTCTGGCATATGAGGGAAGTGCTTCGGCAGGGGAGCGCTTGAAGTGCAATTTGGGATTTAAAAATTCAAGTAAGTCAGAAATGACCAAGTGAGCTTGGGCCACGTCAGCGTCAGTTCTTGAGTTAAACATGTCCGGGTTGCAAGTGCTGGTCCTTTGCTCCGTGGTCATGGCCATGTTTGGTGGCCACACCTCATCATCATCATCATCATCATCATCGGGTGTTGGGAAGAACGTGTCTGGTCTGATGGGAGAGCAGGAGAAGAGGAAGGGTGGGGAGGAAGGAGAGTGGTGGGCAGTGTCCAGACTGGTGAGGGGCGTCCTGGACACGAGGGAGGACATGCGGGGATGCGGCCTGGTCCTGTCCACTGACCTCGTCGGGTCATCGGGCGTCTGGGAGGGACTGTGGAGGCCTCTTCTCAAAGGTCACTCGGACAAGTACCTCCCGTCCTTCTCCCTCCGGACGACCTCCTTCCCACACTCCTTCACAGACTACCCCTGGCTCAAGGGTCAAGCTGACCTCTTGGACTTCACCACCGTCCCTCCTGACCTCCTCGTCACCTCCGCCTGGTCATCCTCCGTCTGCACCCTCCACCTCCTCCTCCCCTCCTCCCCGACCTCCCTCCCACAACTGGTCATGTCCACCGCCTTCAAGGTCAAGGTCAGTCCACTCGACGACCCTTTCCTCATCCACTTGTCTCGGAGGTCACTAGGGTCACTTGTGGAGGAGGGAGAGGTCCGTCGAGTGATGACCTCGCCCCATGCCAGTGCCCTCAGGCTGAAGGTGGCCAGTCGGATGGAGGAAGGCGGACAGTTGAAGGTGGAGACTGTCTGCTTCTTCTGCGCAGAGGGGGGTCAACCGAAGGTCATCGATCTCAGCCAGGTGCGCCCCAAAGAGAATTCGAGAGTAGGCAGCTTCTTCAGAAACTACGACGTGAAAAAGATGAACAAGAAACCATTTGTGATAGGGATGTATCTGTTTCCAGCAGACATGGAGGGCGTTCGAAGGAGAAAAAGAGAACAAGGTGAGGTGTACCTCCCTTTTTTCGAAAGGACTTACATCGTGGCCGAAGAAACCCAGAACTATTTCATTTCTGAAATTTATGTGAAGGAGCCCACCAATGCAGACTTTGACAATAGATTGGGCAACGGCACTTGGGTGGGACTGACACAGGATTTGTTGTCAAGACGTATAGTTGCAATAGGTGCATTGCCTTACACAAGTGAATCCTATCGATACACCCTCCTGACTCATCCCTTCGCTTACGGGCACTCGACATTCCTGACCAGGAGACCCGGAGGAGTGGTCAGCTGGAGGGTGATCTACAGGCCCTACGTCCTCCCCTTCTGGGTGTCCTTGGGGGTCACCCTCGCCCTCCTCCCCATCACGATGGTCAGACTCTCCCGCTGCGACCCATCTCGAGGGAGGTCAGAGGTCGAAGGGCAGCGACTGACCCTGCTGGGATCCCTCCACGTCCTGGCCAGACACCTGATAGAACAGCCCGTTCCCTTCCCCACATCCCGCCGCTTTCTCTTCCTGGCCTCGTCCTTCCTCTTCTTCTCCACCGTGGTCATCACTGGCTACAAGGCCAAGATGGTCTCCTTCCTTACCTTCCCCCCGAGGGAGTTTGTCCCGAGGAACTGGAGGGAACTGGAGGAATCGGATTGGACCATCGAGACTGATATGATCAATTTTCTTCTCTGGAAGAAATACCTCTCCTTCGTCGACGATCCTTTTTACCACTCACTAGATGCGAAGTTGTTCATGGGGGAGAGTATCGAGAGTTGCCTGCAGAAGATGCAAACAGAGCAAATCGTCTGCGCGGGTATCAATCTACTCTTGGATCAGGAGATTTACCTCTTCGCGACACTTCTGGGCAGCCAACATTCCGTTACTCCGATGACAACATATTTCCGAGTTACACTGGGCACGGCTATCCCCGGGGACAAACAATGGCATATCACAGTGTAACAAAATTTGATAGATTTTTAAATGAAAATGACCTTGTAACAGTGTTCTTGCGTGACCACATGTACCTGATGTTCCTCCGTTCCTTGGATGGAATCCGGGCCAGGGAGAGGGACAACCCCCAAAAGGCAGAGGAAGTGTTGACCGGGACCAAACTCTCTGCCATCTTCAACATGTGGTTGGTGGGACTGGCCGTTGGACTGGCTGCATTCGCGGTCGAAATCCTGAATCGCAACTTTGGTGGAATGAAAGCACGGAAAGGTAGGATACGAAACAAGTTTGGAATATTTGAACGTTGTAAAAGACCAGGAAAATAATTTCTGCCGTGCTTTGATGAGGTAATGTTGCAACGTCCAGGAAGTATAAAGGCCCGTGCACACTCCTGCGACGCGGTGCTCCCGCTCCGCTAGAGGCAACCAATCACAGCCCAGTTTGCGCAGGTACGGAGAGCGCTGAAATTTCTCGCGCCCATGTCTTACCTATCACTGACCCCGGGAAAAGTCCCAAAACCGCACTTTTTTGAGTCTAAGTGCGGTTTTCAGCAGCCTTTGCAGTTGCCTAGCAATCTTCTCTGTCAACAAGCCCAAAGGATGGATCTTCATTCCTAACTCGAAAATAATCGAAAATAATCAACATTGCATATCCAACAATGAAAACAATAGAACAACGGGCAGGGTGGTAAGAATAATAATTATTGCAGTACACGTAGGGTATTGTAACAATTAACGGTTGGAGTACTTCGGGGAGTGCCGAGATCAACAATACCGAACAATACTGTACTGTACAGTACATATCGAATAGAACATGCCATAAGTCACCAGGAAAAGCAAACGAAGCGCAAGTATATACGTGTGTGTGTTTGGTCTCAGAAGTGTTGAAGTGATGCGTTCATGTTCAGATTGTTGCATAACCATGTCCAATTATCCTTCCTCTTTCAATCACTTCCGTGTACGTTGACTGACACCATGTTCAACGTATGTACCAGACACTACACACGGATTCGCTGCTATTAATTAACAACTAAATAACATATTTTGATAATCTACGTAAGACAAAGAAAAATTGTTTGCCTATGGCAACATAATTTTGTTGGTGATTACCATAGAAACAGGACGTGCGAAGAACGCGCTCCACTGCTAGTGAACGTAATATCAGCTGATAATGTAGCAATATTATACGTATATTACTGTACTTACAATCTGATTAGGTTTTATGTCGACTTTAATTGCCCTATTAGTCAGACCTTTATTTGTTACCTCACAACTGCCTCCTACTCCATATTGAACAATCACTTTGACGGGAAAAGCAATAAGATGCGCAATGATTTTTTGTGGTGTTTTGCACACACTCGGGGACAACCCAAATTTTCTTTCTCACCTAAATGACCAGGGTACATTGTTGCCATCTACCCACGACAAATGCATATCATATAAATCCGGGGCTATGCACAAGAGCATGATAGCAGCATAATTATTGTGATGTGATAGTCACTCGCAGGTTTTATGTCATTGGTATGTGTACACTGTACAAGTGTACATGGACATCTTGTAATGTATGTTTTAACTCGTGTATTTACCAGCACTACTACGATCGTGTTGGAATAAAACCAAATGTACCGTATATGAAGTGGTAATGGATGTATTATTTACCTTTCACTCCATCCATTATGTTAAACACATTTTCCAGGAGCAATGTAAAGTGTGGATATAAAATTGCAAATTAGTTAGCAAGGTGATACGATAACCCCCCCCCCCCCAGAGGTCCCCATTTCTCCCTCACTTTTCTCTCTCTCTCTCTCTCTCTCTCGTCCCTCTCCACCTCTTTTGATTCCCTCCCACTTGTGCAACCTCACACGCCAACAAATGGTCTCTCGCCTTTTGAAACATGACGTCCCCGCAGGCCGCCACACTCCACAACAAAAGCCCTTATATACGTACCCAGCATCATATACACAGGCCACTCTGTTCCTTGTTTAGCCTCGCCTCATTCTGGGCCTCAGCATTTCGGAGATTAAAATTTTGTAAACAAGTTTTGTTGGGTCAGGTCATGCTGCAACAAGAATAAGAGCAATAAAAACATTCCCTCCAGGGGAAAAAATAGAAGACCTCCTTAGCGGAATGAAAGTACTGAAACAATGCATGTAAGACCTTCACCAGTTGATTTGAACTATATGCAGGAAATCTGGAAAAATAAACACAGGGTGGAACTTACTGTCAGCTGAACATTGTGACACTCTTCAGCATATCCAACGAAACATAGCATTTGACCCACAACAATATAACAATAATATGGTGAGGTGTTAAACAAGAGCATCGTGAAGAAATGAGGAAATGAAGGTAAAAATAAAGGAGGAAAAAATCATAACTCCAATCTTGTAGCAGGTGGGACTGTGATGGTTTTAAAATATAGATCCGCCCCGTCTTTTGGCACATTCGGCCCTTTGACGAAGAAACAGAATTCCGAATAGTTAATGAGCAAAAAAAAATCGCGTTTTTAATGGGTTTATTTTTTTGCGGAGTCCGGGAGAGGAATTCGGTAAAAATGTAAATCGTATAGGAATGCCCTTCATGACGGCGGAGAGCTGTGTTCAAAATATTTCGAAGCTCTATCTGCAGTGAACATTGAGTTAGGGAATATAAAATAACGCAACAAGAACAATAAGATGATGTTAGAAAATTGTTGAAAATTGTTGTGCGGTTGTTGTACAGTTGACGAGCGAATCTTCACCGAGGGTGAGTAACCCAAGTAACCAATTTTGCTTGAGGCGAAAATCGATTGTTAATTTCAGCCTCGGCGAAAATTTCGCTCGTCAAATAGCTCACATGTAAAGTCACAATATTACTAGTATTTACTGTATATAGTCTGGGCATTGTTGAGTCACCTGACAGCAACGTAATTATTTTTTAACGTTGGGTACACTGCTGACGCTATACAATATTTTGAAGTCAGGTTCCACTGTTGCCAAGCAGCTGTTGTAGGCGTCATTGTCTCGGAACGATCTGCAAAGATGGCCACGCATAAACGTAAGTGGAAAAGTCGGCTTTATTTTCAAGCACATTTTGAGTAAAAGCTGGCCTTGCATGTCCTTTGATAATAACATATTACTTCATCTTTGCAGGTCGCTCTAGTAGCATTCCCGAGCCACAGAAGTTAAAGAGGAGCACTATGGCATCGACCCTTCTTTCTCGCTCGGCCGAGGTAATTATTTTCTTCTACGTTTTCATCGGGATTTATTATTGTGGACAGCTTATTGTTTCATATCAATAATGTGAGTGTGTGAATTTACTACAAGAAGCGCATAAAGACAGTCATGACGTACGTCCTCCCCAGGCCGCCATCATACAGCACCTGGAGCGTAGGAAAAAAGGTCAGCCACCAGAGAAGGAGGAGGAGGAGGAGGAGGAGAAGCCTGCTGTCACCCAGATACCACCTAAGGACAAGCGTCTCGTCAAAGGCTCTTCGAAAACGGATCTGAGGAAGGAATCAGCAGCAAAGAAGGATGCGAGTGAATCACAGTCGAAGCAAGCTTTGTCGAAGAAAGTCAAAATCGTGGCAGAGGATCCTAAGATCAAGCGTAGCAAAAAGAAGCACGAGAGCAGGACTTCGCCGAAGAAGGTCGAGGCCGGATTGCCAGCAGCATCGCCATCAATCCTCGAACTGCCACCATCGCCGTCGATCCTAGAACTGCGAGCTGAACCTGAGAGGAATAAGATCTGGCCTCTGTTGAAGAGGAAGCGTCGTCTGGCCAGGCCAAGGACGGAGGTGCCGACTGTGATGCAGGTGATTAGAAAGAGGAGGCGATGGAGGAGAAAGATGAAGTGGAAGTCATGGAGTGCCAGGATGATTAGCTGCAACAAGGAACGTAGGACCAGGATGTGGAGGAGGAAGCGAGACGATAAGAGTGAGGTCGGTGAGAAGACGCAACAGTCGAAGCGGCCAGAGTTCAAGAAGAGGTCAGAGAAGGTCAGGGCTGCCATGAGATCCACTGTCCACTCGGGCCACCCAGAGCGCATCAACTCCCTGCCAACAAGACACTACCTTGAGCTGACAGTGGTTCCAATATTGATGAGCGCGTTGTTGTCAGTAGCCAAGGTCAGACCCCGCAAACCTTTATTGTACATCGCTGCGTATATATACAAGAACAAGCAGTTTTACACGCACGAGAACAACCCGTTTCTGGCAATGAAAGATGCTCCCAAGTTGACATCGACACCTACCGCTATTAAGCCAAAGCAGAGGACAGGACCTCCTCTGCCTGACGCTCCGCGGACTTCAAAGTCAGCTCCTGCGCCGTCATCTGCAGTTGTTCCCAAGGCAAAATCTAGATAGGCAACACCAAAGCCCGGTTTCGCCCAGTTTCAACCAGCAGCGGTTAAGAGATAACTGAAATTTCATTACTGTTACCGCTTGTCACTCAAATTGAATGTACCTCACAAGTTGGTTGTTACATTTTTGTCAATAAAGAGACTGATAATAATTCTTACCCATTTATTACATTCATTCATAATACAGTAAAACCTGTCAAGTTGGACACCTTAATATGGTGGACAATATTTTAGGAACTGTCAAAAAGCCTATTGCCTATCCCTTGCAATGTTGCTATCTATTTTGCCTTCTACCTTGGTCAATGTCTGTGTCAATGTGTCTGTCTACCTTGGATGTCTACCTTGTGTGTTTATCTTGCCTGTCTACCTTGTCTATGTGCCTGTCTATCTTAGAAGTTGTCCACTTTTGCCCTCTTAAGTTGGACACGTGCAGACAATTTTCTCGTTTACTCTGCATGTATTCTCGTTTTCTTCTAAAAACCTGAGCAATTCTGAGATCTGCATACATAATTTGTGAAGCATGTCTTCATGTCTTCAAGTGACATTGTCAGTTGTATGACAACAGCATCCTGACAACGGAAGATGAATCATATGGTGGCAATGTAGGCCACTTTCAGAAATGGCATGTTCACTGTCCTGTGCTGTACCGAAAATAAGAAAACGTGCACTGAAAGTTGATTACTGTACAGTACTTACTCGTATAGGCTATAGGCTATGAGTCAACACGGACATATAAGCAGAGGGCGAGAATAGGGGGATTAGTAGTATGATTTTGTTTGAATGGTAGGTTTACCTTTTATTGCGAGTTTCTTGCAGGGTTATGCAGCCAACGGAGGCAGAGGATGAACCTGCCTCCATTTTTCTTCCAGTCCAGGATGAAATTTTTGATATACGTTGGGTCCATGCATTGGAAATGAATGGCCGACGGACACTTGGATGCAGCAACATTCAGGGGTCCAAGCCTGACCACAATGCAGGCGCGGTTTTTATGTCCATATCGAGCCGAACTGACCGCTCGTGAGATGAAAAGAAGGGAGGGGGAGGGGGGGGAGGGGGGATGAACCCATCATCCATCCTTCATCGGAGATTTTCCAATTTCGAAGTCCAATTCAGCCCACTGCTGTTGTGTGGCCCAATACTTCATTTCTGATACTTTCACCCGCCAAGGAATATACAGAGAAGGGAGGGAAAAATTGAACAGGGACGAAAAAAATGCATTCAGTTTTTGATTTTGCCAATCTCGCTGGGATACATTATTGCTCGAATTAAATATGACCAATATCGGCAAACTAGCTCAGGTAACTGCAGTACATGATATTGGCCATTTTTGTACTACCAACCGTGAGCAAATATTCGCGAGTTGATTTAGACACACATGTTCCACCTTTTGTAAGTTGCAGTTTTTTTTCGCGAAATGAGATGTAGCCGTCCCTTTTCCCGAGGCAGTTGCATCCTGGGCTCTGTCGCCATTTTTCGGTGGAAAAAAAGGAAAAAGGCGGCAATAATTTCTCCCCGCTTTTGTCTGCAGAAATGACGCCCACCGGCTGTGTCTCCTCCACCTTATTCCCCCTCTCCCCCTCCTTAATTAATTATTCTACCTCTCTCGACTTTCCTAGGGGGAACTCAAATATTCTAAGCAGGTGGATTGGCCTTTAATTAGAGGAGGGGAGTCGTTTTGGCGACGTTTTCCCAGATCGGATTTAAGCAGTGAGTGTCAAAGTTTTGCGGTAGGTTGAGTCTGAGGGGTTTTAAGAGGAATCGAGAAAATCAAACTCCCCTTGCAAAGCACCCATGGGTCTAAACACGGAGGAGGTGTTGGCACCAAATAATTTCTAGCACCCGAGGGAATATTATAGTCCAGGGGATCGAGTCTGCTGGTGTTGAGCAAAGTTCTGAGGAAACTCTCTCTCTCTCTCTCGGATCGCTCGATTCCTCCTTGCTTTACCCTCCAAGAAGAGAGGATAGGAGGGGGGGAAAAGCCCTCGACATCCCCCTCCCCTCCTTTTGCTTCCTCGGTGGTGATTTACAAGCAATGCGCAACTTCTCCTGTAGGGGCCAGATTAGAGTTTCCCTTGTACTACAGGCACTACCGGATTGCTTAGACTCGATGAAACATAGTTCAAACAATAGGTGCAGACAAGGCCAGCCCGAAACAGAGTTGGAAGCAACACTTCTCGATTAGTCCCATTCGGTTTAGACCATTCGTATCGAGCACAGTCTGTGCGAATAATATACTCAGCATTACTATAGACTATAGGTGGATTTTTAACGAGCTCAACAGAGCGCGCACCCACACTCGCGCAGCTCCACTGTTGTGGAAACAACGCAACGTTGCCAGAGTTACTCCCCAGGGGATTATTATGATTACAAAATTAACATGTATTATGATTACAATATTAACATTTATTATGATTACAAAATTAAAATTAAAATTTGCATGACAAAATTAAACTCCTTTATTACCAATTAAAAATAAAAAGATTATTACACAATAAAAATCATTACTGAATTAAAATTAAAATTTCATCGTTGTAGGATTAAAATTATAATATTTTTTATTATACGTAGTTACAAACAACTTATAAGTTAACTATCAGCGGAGCCCGTCCTTCGCACGGCCTGTTTCCATGATTATAACCAACAAAAACCCATTGCCATGGACAAACAAACAGACAAACAAACAAACAAACTTTGCCTTATAAACACCTGTCACTGAAATAT
>JYFJ02007004.1:0-15000 GCA_000934665.2 Catajapyx aquilonaris
ATATCACACTTATTATGAATCCCTCTTACATTAACAATGGAAAGTCGAACCTCGGAGTTTTTTAGTCTTTTCTTACTACCCACCCCACCTACCCCCAGCAAACTTCGAACATTCCCAGAATCTAGGAGAGAAACTGAACTTAAATTAGTATGACTTGCGGTTCTCCCGATCATCTCTTCTCGACCAAAAAGGAAAATAACTGGAGCGAAGGTCAGGCACTCGCAGCAGGTCCTGATTAATGAAATCCATTAAATTTGCAATATTAACTTACCCGAAAATTATGCAGGACCAAAAAAAAAAATCATACATTTTCTTCTATACCATCTCCTTTTTGACCATTTTATACCATAAAATGCTTATTTTCCCTTCAAGGGGTCAAGAAATGGTCTGTTATATCCTGAGTAAAAATACGCAGGGCCTCATGAAAGTATGCCGGGAGCCTTTTGAGTCTGTTATAACCAAAAGTCTGTTACAGCCAAGGTTGTTTTATCCGGATTCAACTGTAATAGATTCTAACTGGAGTGGCTGCCATGAACTTAGATGAGTGCCTCACAGATTGTGGTTTGTGTTATCATGCATGCTGTGGCTACTAACTGTGCTGCCAGACTGCTGAAACCTAGGTAGGGCCCATTTGCTCACTGAAGACATGGAAAGTTACATAAAGAGCAAACACTGCAATCCAAAACTTTTTGGGAGTTGGAATTAGTGCAACTAGCCAAATTATGCCCAATGGCTACATTTCTAACTCTTTCGTACCATTTGACATAAATATAAATGTAGAATTCCAATATTGGGGGGGGGGGGGGNGCACTCCAACTTCTGACAGGTAGTGTATTAGGCTGAATCAAGTGAAGCCTGTTCATGGCATCTGGAGAGGTCACTTGTGAAAGCAGGGGCTGGAAACTTCCACCAGCACAGCATGATAGTATATCAATATCACTTAAATGCATAGGTAAGAATCCAGATGCATGTGCCGTGCATGTCACCACAGCCACTCCAAAACGTATGGCTTGTATCCTGTCGAGCATGTCCAAGAGAGATCAATGCATTGTTATTCAACTTCTGACGGTCGAGGGCAATATTTGTCCGTGGAAATCCATAGGAGGATGCTCATCATGGTATATGGTGCCAGCTGTGTGGCAAAGACAACTGTCATGGAGTGGTGCTGCTGTTGAATAGGTTCCAGTGGCAATCCAATTAGCAGTTCCTTCTGTTATACAGTCACCACTCAGGAGTGCCTATTAGCGCTAATCTTGTGGTGCCACAGGTGAAATGGGCAATTTGTGAACAGTACCATAACTAAAGCTGACCATTGCAGCCAATTAAGCCAGATGCACCTACAATCCTCCCCTATCAGCCAGTTTATATCCTCAATGATGACAGGTGTGATTGCAGGCTGACCATGGCCTGGCCCGGAAAGGTGGTCCATGGATTGTCTGCCATCTTGGAATCACCTGCACCACTCCATGCTGCCATTGTCTTTCCCGTGCAGCTAGCTCCGTACACCATACGCATCCTCCAATGGATTTCCTCCAGTCTGTTGCCTTCGGCTGTCAGAAATAACAATGCGCTGATCCAGCTTGGACATCTTCAACAAGGTGCACACCATCTTGGATTGGCTGCACACAGGCTCTGTGACGGTATTGGTATCATATTATTGCTGTTGTGTAAGTCGAGTTCCTATAGGTTCAGCAGTCCATGAATAGGCTCCATCTGATTCGCCCTAACATATCTAGCTGGCATATACTCATCCTTACTTCTTGTTCCATCCCGCATAGTGTACGAAGTATTTCTCCTGATCTTCCCTCACAGCGGTCCTGAGGCATCTGGCTTCATAGATCAGGGGGCCATGGTAGCACAGTACCTTCTCATCTGTTCAAAGACGCATGCAGTTAGATTCGTATGACATTTAATATCAGAGCAATATGGAACATGTGCCTCACCCGCCTGAAACCTGAACCGCTGAACCCCACTGCTCTGGGTGCCGACTTCCCCCTTCTGCGATCCCTTCTCTGGCACCGCCGCCGTGGCCTGCGTCTCGTCCTCCATCCTCTCAAGCCTTTGATCACTCCGAACACCGAACTGACCGCGGGTGAACAAAAACCTCTGGAAAATTCCCTCTGGAGACGAAAAAACCGACGCGTTCCGAGCTCTCAACGCCGCTTGGGTTTAGCAACTACGCTATTCCTGTCACCGAAGGTCGAGGAGGCGAAAGAAAGCAGCTATATGTGGTATCGGCGAGAGAGCCATCTCTGGGTATTTTCTCGAACTAACGCGAGCGGCGGCCATATTGTAGGAAACAAAAAATTATTCAGAATACAGTTTTTTTAGTTTATTTGGAAGAAGCCAAAGCAACTATGGCTATCTGGCTGTAAGAAGAAGCAAAGGTGGGACAGATGGAGGGGGAAATCGAAGAGGAAAAAGAAGAGAGGAAAGACTGGCATCTCTCTTAGTCTGTCCCCTATCCCAAAGACCTGTCCGGCTTGGGAGGCCCTACCAGTAGACGAAGCTACCGCCGGCATAGCTCTTGGGGTCACGGGAGAAACGCAAACCCCACCACCACGATAAGGTGGAGATACCATCGGGGGGATTCAGAGTACAGACACGGAGTAGTAAGATGGAGGGGGAAACCTTCCTCAGCCATGGAGGAATTCCTCCATGAATAACACCAGTATAGTTTCCATCCGATCTGGTTCATATTTGTAGGGTAGGTGACCGACCCCAATCGGAGATAAACTGACCAACAGTGATCTCCTTTCCGTGCGTTGACCCCGAATAGGTCAATTAAGCTAATAATATCCGTAGTTTCCAACCGATTTTCCTCAGATTTGTTCGGTACAAGGGTATGTAGCCACTTCGAAGAGCCTATGTACTGTACATCCTCACTGGTGAGCCACGGAGATCCGCGGAGAGCCGACGGAAAACTACGTCATTTTGACATCGGGTTGCCAGTGACGTCGACGCCTGAGAATTATATTGTCGTATGTCCAATGGACTTCCATTGGACATACGACAATATAATTCTGAGGCGTCGACGTGCGGCTCTCCGAGGCATCGGTGAGCCCATAAAACCATGGGTGAGCCTGCTGGTGAGGCTGGGAAGAGCCGCGGAGGGCCGTGGAGAGCCGCAACGTACACTTTTTTGAGGAGTGACTACCCCGTTATGTGCATAACAATATGCATTAAAGTTTGAAAAAAGTCGAAAAATGTCGAAAGAGAATGTCCCAATTTAAAACCCCCATAAGTCGAAAACTTGTAGACATACCGACCTTAATGATTTAAGTTTTGAAATGCTCAGAAATGTCCAATGTTTTGGTCTCACTTAAGTTGGGTTCGATATGAGCTCCATTTGTCGCTCGGCAAATGCAAATCAGTATGGTAATCGGTGTCATGCCTAACCAGATGCGATATATCATGACTGGCGTTACCGTTGCAATCTTTTCCCATAGGTGATGGAGATACCTGATCTTTTCACCATATATGTATCTCCACAACAATGTCCATCGGGATAAGATCTGTGCTTCTGGGGGGCTTCTGGGGAAAATTCTCATTCACGACTTCCCACACTGGGAGGCTGAACAAGTGAAACTTTCCTACGGCAGGAATGTTTGTATGAGGCTACTTTTCATGTGCATGATCAAGAACAAGTAATTGTGGCCATTTGGTGATGAATAATATAAAGGGGAAAACACCACAGTTATCACAATTATCTCATGTTTATTGTAAATTTACGTATCCCCCCGCCCCCTCGTTCCCACTTCAGACTTATTATCAGCATTTCCTTGAATATCACTTCCAGGACAGTGCTTCTTCCCACACCCCACACCTCATTCATCCTCCCCCCCCCTCCCAACCCGAACTATATTTTAAAAAACACGTCCCTCCTATCTACAACCGCTGTGCTTTATTTAAATCGGTCTCTCATAATGATCTTCAGTGTGCTCTACAAGGATCAGGACTTGTATAAAGTTGTCACTTGAAGGCATTTATGAATGCAAATGTTGCGCGACTCATGCTTGCAATAATGCTGGGGAATCGGTGATTGACAGTTGTTGACATATCCTTACAACTGCCCATTTAATTGAATAGTAGGAATAAATCACGTAAGGCGACACTCACCAACACTAATGTGGCGACATTGCCATAATGACAGTCTTTTTCCAGATTCAGACTTTATCAATAGCCCCCAAAATGCGTTATCTTCCTTACCAGAGTCTTATCAGGCGGCATGCTCGGGTTAGAAGTTCAATGCTGATGCTACCTGCTGCCCCCTCCAATACACCCAAGTCGCGGGTATACCGGCTGCAGAGGGGGGTGGTGGGTGGGGAAGCTGAGGGAGTGAAAAAAAAAGTACAGATAAGACCCCTAGTGAGCCTACAACCAGGTCTGTGTCGAGCGGGTAGCCCTCACGCCCGGATGATGCAAATCAGCTATTGGCAAGTAGGCATCTTGACTGGCTCACTTGCATCCTGTGATTGCCAGTGGTGCAATTATTGACATCTCAAATAAGATGGTCTTCACCTAATGTGATAAATGTCCAGGCAAAAATGGACACACACATACACGCAGAAGAATTATTCAAAATGCCCCAAGAATAGATGATGTGTATTATTTCTCTATGTTTCAATTAGCTCTTAGTTTCATCTTGGTTTCATCTTGTCCAAGGGACTCCCGATGCCTCCTGTGCCTTCAAGCCTCTGATATATTATGCAAGCTTTTCATAATTTGGAAAGCAATCTTCAGACTTCATTTCAACAAAATGTAGAAGTGAGCAATGCGAGTGATAAAGGAATTTGTCTGAATGAAGTCTGAAGATTGCATAAGATGCATGTAGGGCCTAAAATATAATCAACATTTTTCCTCCGGCCTGGTATTTCTCAATAATTATTATAGACGACCGAAGCAGTTTGGAGTAGGGGATACGGTGTCCGACTGCTAATCGGGAGGTCCTGGGATCAAATCCAGGGGCCGGCTACTCTGACCGTGGTTTTCTGTGGTTTCCCACGGTCCTTCCAGGAGAATTCCGGAGTTGTTTCCTAAACTAATAGGCCACAGCCACCTCCTTCCTTCCCTATCCTATCCCAAAAAGCACAGTAAAATGAAAGCAAAGAGTTCCAGGCAAAACAAAAACTTCCCCCCTAAAGAGCCGATAGGCTGATAACGGGGTATGAATTATTATTATTATTATTATTATTATTATTATTATTATTATTATTATTATTATTATTATTATTATTATTATTATTATTATTATTATTATAGACGGACATAACCGTCAGGGGGAAAAAAAGTCCAGAATGATGTCTCATGATTTCCGACACAATCTTAACCCAAATCCAGGCTTCAAGAGTTCAAGTGCCAAGTGGCTGGATTATTCACTGGCAAAGAAATAGCTACACAACATTTTCAAAAAACTCCCTTCAAAGTCCAATTCATTCTTATATCTTTAAAATTGTAGTCATTGTGCCTGACCCGATCCCTCTGATTGGTCCACCGCATATTGTTACCGCCACCTCCCCATTGGTCCACGTCCATTGTATTGTTACCACCGCTCCGATTGGCCCCGTTCCGAGCATGCGCAATGGGGGTTGACCCGTTCAGGGTTCAGTTGAGTCGGCACAACTTGAAACCAACAATACAATCCAATTACACTGTACTCCCGATTATCCGGGATCGGATTATTGTCCGTGCATCGCCAAAATATAAAAATACAAGTTCATAAAAATGTCTCGAATTTTTGTCCCACTGCTAGACACTGTACTGCTAACTGAGCAGTACCAGTGCCAATAACACACATGCATGCAAAATATTTGGCGGGTTCCAAGTTACCCACTGCAAAGTCAACCGTTTGCGCCTGTCGGGGGTATAACTACGGCCGCTTGAAGAGAAGCGGCCGTGGGTATAACCATGTAGACTCATTGGAAGCAGAAGGATTACTTCCTCCTGGTCAGGGCACAAAAGTGTAAGTTCCCCCTTCTTGCCAGAGGCGACACTCACACTGGGGGAAGAGTCTTGCCCACGCTGTGTTGTAGGCGCCTAGGCGGTTGTAGGGGAGCAGAAACCACTCCCATGCTTCCTTGGACCTTCGTCGCCTGCCTCTGCCTCATTCCGTGATACAGCTCACCACCAAGTGCACGTGTGCACTAGGGTCAGCCCATTGTAAGGTGAGCACATTATTCTGTGGGGGCCTGGTCTGGTTGGGTGGTTTGGGTTCATGATTAGAGGGAATCAAACTGGAGACTGGTCTTATTCACTCTTCTTACTCCAGACAAGGTGTGCAGCTTTAGAGGAGAGAGACCCATCCCGCCAGACATGGAGATGATGAAATTGGGGAGATTCCGCTGTACCCAGTGCCCCAACAACGTCTTCAAGAGGAAGATTGATCTGCTGGCGCACAGCTTCACTCACTCCAAGTGGGACAGGGTCAAGGTGGAGCCAGAGGAGGAGGAGGAGGAACCAGTGGGGGTCACAATCAGGTTCACCAAGGAGGAGGAGGAGACGGTCAAGGCATGTTGGGGAGGAAGAAGTGCCCGTGGAGTCAGGATGGTCAAGGTGGAGCCAGAGGAGGAGGAGGGCAACAGCAGCCAGGAAAGTGACCCCGGGTCAGCAGCAGAGGCGGAGAGCAGGGATGGCCATGAGGCTGACACTGGTCCAGACAAGGAGGAGGCAGGGGGTGGAATAAGTGATGGAGGCGCAGGAAGGCAAAACCAGGTGAGTTAATTATGCGGGTTGTGCATGTTTTCACACGTTGGGGTCGGAAATTGTGTGACAATAATAAGAGACATGTAATATTCCGACAGTTTTAACGGATGACCTGCTCATGAATATTGACTTATTTTTAGTGCAGGTTCTTCCTAATAGTATAGGCCTATCGAACTTAAAAGTGACAATTCTTTTCCATCCCTGTTTATTGAGTTGTGCTAATCAAGTTTGAAATTCTGGATTATTTTTCTTTCAAATGTCCACAATTAGTGCTAATATTAAACCCCCGGGATTTTAATTTCAATGGCAGTGGCATATGAAACTTGGTTATTATAAGTCACGTATTATACACCGAAACGGTTTTTTTGCCATAGTAGTTGCTTGCACAGAGATGAGACATTGTATCAATGACCAATACTAATATGCAGCTTATTCTCAGGCGGATATGTGCCAAACAAAGGTTGCAGAGAAATATGTATTCTACAAAAAAGTATAAAGTACCTTTTCCACGTACTTTCTTATTTTCGTATTTTCGGAGCTACAGCGACCTGAAAAAAACTTTTCACTCGCTGAAGGGTAGCTAACCCGAAATTACGGGCCTCCGGAGAGAAACCGGGCTTGACGCCATATCTGGGTTTGAAGAGTATGGTCTCAGTGACATTCGTACCAAATATCACGCTTTTTTCACCAAATGCACGGTTGACCCATTTTAAGTAATGCAATGGTGGCTTGGATCTTCCCTGGTCTCCCCCATCCAAGTCGCTTGCTCACCACAGCCACCTCCGCAAGCAATCATATTTACTCTTACTGTACTTACTGCACTAAAGCTGCCATAACCGGGACAAATGACCCTTGACAAAAACCTATTCTCAGACCTGTAGGGGATTTTTATTCCTCCCTGTTACTCACCCAGCAACAGATGTGCTTGATTGTGATTGGATTAATTGGAACGTACTCGTACGTGTTTGCACGACTCTAGGCAGAGGCTTTATGAATACGGAAGGAGCATGCGACCCAAGTAACAAGTACGGTATATGTTTAGGATGTGGCTAATTTATTTTTTTTGTACACTGTATTGTGGATTGCCACGATCATTTCCACCTTTCCTGCTTGGAGGGCCATTTTTGACTCCGGTGGGTCACTGTGTCCCCTCTGGACATCACAATATGAAAATAATATTAATCTAGTCCTGGAAGCCACCTAGAGATTGACAACACCATGGACAACACCTTGTCCTGAATAGGGGAGAAATCACGCCAAACACGTTCTGCCGGGTTGTGGGGAGGAGACCAGGGGGGTTGGAACTTGGGGTCAAGGGGTGTGGGGCTGCACGCCCTGGATTTCCTGAAATGTCTCATATCCAGTCCACTGGATGGTACCAATGATGAAAATCTTTTTGACCTTTGTAGTCACAAAGACAGTTCAGATTATGATGAGAGTAGTGGCAGTGATATGGTAATAATGAGAAAGAATAGGCCGATGTGAAGCAAAGAGTGTGCGCATGTAGACACAAAAGAAATGCTCTGAGGGATGTACAATACGAGTATTTTTCCATCCTTGAATATTAAAACAAGGGTGACAATATTATACGTATTCGGGGGGTATTGCCAGGCATGCCTAGTGAGTCCCAGCATTCATTCTTCATGTACACCTGCATTTATTTCAAGAATGTGATAAGCTCATTCTCATTTCAGGCAAAAGATGCTCAAGAAAATGTGAAGAAGGGAAACCAGCAAGATATGCAGAGAAGGAAACACTCTGAGGGGAAGGTTTGTCAGATTTGCAAGAAGAAATTCTCTTTCCAGAGTCATTTGAGGAATCATATGAGAATCCATTCTGGAGAAAAGTTATTCAGTGGCATCATTTGTACTAAAAGGTTTAGAGACAAATCTGCTATCAAATCACACATGATGGTTCACACAGGGGAGAAGTCATTCAGTTGCCAAGTTTGCCAGAAAAGGTTCCGTCAGTCATGGCATTTGAAGAGTCACATGATTACCCACACAGGGAAGAAGCCATTCAGTTGCTCAATTTGCAAGAGAAAGTGTATTCATTCAAGAGATTTGAATAGACATATGAGAACCCACACAGGGGAGAAGCCATTCAGTTGCTCAATTTGCAAGAGAAAGTTTAGTCAGTCAGGACATTTGAATACACACATGAGGACCCACACAGGGGAGAAGCCATTTCATTGCAAAGTTTGCAAGAGAAAGTTTAGTCATTCAGAAAGTTTGAATGCACACATGAGGACCCACACAGGGGAGAAGCCATTCAGTTGCCAGGTTTGTGAGAGAAAGTTTAGGCAGTCAGGAATTTTGAATACACACATGAGAACCCATACAGGTGAGAAGCCATTCAGTTGCTCAATTTGCAAGAGAAAGTTTAGTCATTCAGTAAGTTTGAATGCACACATGAGGACCCACACAGGTGATAGGCCATTCAGTTGCCAGGTTTGTGAGAGAAAGTTCAGTAAGTCAGGACATTTGAATATCCATATGATGACTCACACTGGGGAGAAGCCATTCAGTTGTTCAGTGTGCAAGAGAAAGTTTAGGCAGTCAGGAAATTTGAATACACATATGAGAACCCACACGGGGGAGAAGCCATTAAGTTGCTCAATTTGCAAGAGAAAGTTTAGTCATTCGAGTGGTTTGAATAGGCACATGCGAACCCACACAGGGGAGAAGCCATTCAGTTGCCAGGTTTGTGAGAGAAAGTTTAGGCAGTCAGAAAGTTTGAATGCACACATGAGGACCCACACAGGGGAGAAGCCATTCAGTTGCCAGGTTTGTGAGAGAAAGTTTAGGCAGTCAGGAACTTTGAATACACACATGAGAACCCATACAGGTGAGAAGCCATTCAGTTGCACAATTTGCAAGAGAAAGTTTAGTCATTCAGTAAGTTCGAATGCACACATGAGGACCCACACAGGTGAGAGGCCATTCAGTTGCCAGGTTTGTGAGAGAAAGTTCAGTGAGTCAGGACATTTGAATGTCCATATGATGACTCACACTGGGGAGAAGCCATTCAGTTGCTCAATTTGCAAGAGAAAGTTTAATGAGTCAGGAAATTTGAATAAGCACATGAGGACCCACACAGGGGAAACGACATAGGCTGTAGTTATCAGATTTGCAGGAATATGTTTGCAGACTCCGGGAAAAAGCATGTGAAAACACGCTCAAAAGAAATGTAATTTTCTATTTTCACGACCAGGTCGGGTTATCTGGATCCACCACGTCATCTGCAACGTTTTGTTATTATGTACAGCTCGGGGGCACCGTTGATGTGAATTTAGACGGACTTAAGATTGGGAATGTTGAGGGAAAGACCATTGTGAGGGATGCGAAAGACATGTGAACCTATTTTTTTCAAGCCTCCCATAGGTTTTGTATGATCAAAACTAGTACAGAAACAACCCAAAGGTAATGCCAATGAGATTTTTAATACCGGTATTCAATTTTGCACATAGAAAAGGAATATTGTCTGTTCACTTTTCGCAATCGTCCAAGTGGATGGGGAGAGCAGGTTAATCAGGCGGGGAGGGAGGAAAACCGATGTGATGCTGTAGCCCTACTCCCCTTTGCCCGAAACTGTTGCCAGAATGTCACCTAGAGATGAAACAACGTAGGAAGTGGAAAAGTGGTAACAACGATCTATACTCGACAGATAACACGGATGTTTTTTGGGGGTTTTCCCTCCCTCCGCGCCCAACCCCGGCCTGACTCACCTGCCCTCCCCTGTCTCCACCCACTTGGATGATTTCGAAAGGTCCTTTAAAAAAACCTAATGCATGAAATACGGTATGTCGATCCCAGTGGTCGACACCCGAGACTGGGAAGCTAAAAAAAACCAAGGCAGCCCGTCAATGAATATTATTGAACATGCCCCCTCAAAGCCCCTCGATCGAGGGGTTATTTTACATTTTTTGCGTACACAGACTACCATTAGTGACTACCATTAGTGAATAACCCTTCTCCCTCGCCACCATACCCGGCCGGAGACATCGAGACGGAGGGTGTCGACCACTGGTACATGAGTGGTGTCGACTACAGGAACAGTCGTCATTTTGGGTGTCGATAACTACTGGAACATTATTTTGCACACTTGTTTTTTACGCAAATTTAACATGTAGGCTATAATGTGGCACGAATGTGCACGTGATGAAAGAGCGAGTCTCCACGATTCGAACGATATTTTTACTTCATGATTTCTTAAAATATTCCCCTGGGAAGTGTCTGACGTGAATTTTTTATCTTCCTTACCGTGTCGACCATTGGGACACTTACCTTACTTATAAGCTGTGTGGCTAAGGGAGTACTCCTCATACTATATATACAGAGCTTCTGAAGGGCCAATTTACAATGGGAGATAGTGTATCTCCAACCTCGAAAGTGACTGTTTAAAATTGACGGTAAATCGAATGCCATATCAACAAAATAACTGAATGTAAATCAGCTCATGGCTCTGTATATCACTCATTTGGAGTAGATCTTCAATATGCCACTGCAGTGAGAATCTTTCTCCCTAGTTTATACTGTAGTTGCTAAACCTGTAACATGCTTGATTACTAGAAAAATAAAAGAAACTGTCTGTATGATTGCAGAATTCTGATGTTTTAGTTTGTCAGCAGTGACCCAACAAAGCGAACAAAAATTTTGGTTCTCATTGCATAATTAGAACTGGTTCACTATAGGTGACCCAATAATATGACCCAATAATAATTTAGTCAAAAAAATTCGGACTTTATTATTGGGTCACCAGCATAACCCAAACAGGGTAGACATTTTTACCAAAAATTTGGGTTCATAAAATTGACCCAACATTTTGGGTTATTTTGACGCAACTCAAACTCAACCTGTGACCTCCTGCGACCGTCCAGTTTGGGCCATTCTGATTTTGTGGGATAGTTCAACGTGCAACTGATTTGTAAAGAACCGGACCTGGTCGGACCCAAGACCGAAAAGTCAGGTCAAATCCGGTTATTTACTATTTCACTACTTAATTAAAATAGACAACACTGGACATAACCAGTAAGATGGAGGACATTCACTTCACCTAATTGTTTGTGTTTTGTATAGATTTGGACATCTGGAGTAATCTTTCTTTAGCTAATTTTTGCGAACTCTTATCCTAAGATTTGATTATGAATTCTGAGTAAAGTGATAAACATTCATTTATCATTCTGCCTTCAGTGTGAAGTGGTTTACATTGGGTTAAAAATACTTAATTATCTGATCATGATTAACAGTTTAGTGCCCAACATGCAGGGTACACATGAGCACAGAGCCACTTGGATGATTAGCTTGGTAAGTGCAACATTATATTTGATGTCACCATTTAATGAGGCAGAGATTAATTACACAATGTTTGGTATTTAAAAATAGCCATTTCCTATCGTTGTATGGCCTTTTTGGCGTGCTTGGAGATAAAATTATTAGGATATTGCGAATTATTAGAGATTAACTTTTGAACATTTTAAATTTGTCACACTCATATGACTGGTGTTTATGCTGTACTCATATGTATACAGTAATATAATTTTAGGTCTGCGATGAGAGCGATCGTTTTCAAATATATTCATTGGTGTGTAACCCATGTACTTTTAGAATTAAGAGTGTGCAACCGAGCCTGAAAAATTATTCACCAAATAATTCATTTACAACAATGGAAAATACAAGCAAGAGCATAACTTGTGCAACTGAGGAATTTATATGGCATGCGTAATATTCCTCAGTTGCACAAGTACGTACACAGTACAGTTCGTAGGTGCATTACTTATTGAAAGTATCCATTGTCCGTAACTACAGCAAATTAATGTCTGTGCATTATTGGGCATGACCCGAAATAATTATTGTTGACTTAACCAAAATAAGCTTTTATTGACTGGAGGTCCAGCGATATCAGTGAAAACTTTTCTCCGTATTGGTACTGGTACTTTAAACACTGGCCAAGATGTAAGGCTGGATTATATTTCGTCACAGCAGGGGCAAGAGACTCGCGTCGCTTGCTGAACTTCAGTGTTAACATCACAAGATGGGTGATATTCCAATCGCCGATCGGGATCTGAATTACTTGCACTCGGCTGCTGCAAATGGGAGTCTATCCATCATCAAGCTCTTGCTGGAAAAAGGTCATGATGTGGACGACACAGACGACAGAGGATTGACGCCTTTAATCTGTGCAGCCGGTGCTGGGAAGTATCCAGCTTGTAAAATGCTGATCGACAAAGGAGCCAACGTCAATTCACAGGAAAGCATGGAAGGGAGGTCGCCACTGCATCAGGCTGCCGAAGGTGGGCATGTGCAAGTCTGCAAAATTCTGTTGGACAACAAAGCAGATGTGGACATTCCCACCAACTGGAGCGACACACCGTTGCATTTTGCTGCTAAATGCGGGCAGAGCGAGGCAGTTAAATTGTTACTGAAAAGAGGTGCAGATGGACAGGCCAAAAATGGACAAGGAAAAACGCCAACGTCTCTTGCTATTGAAATGAATTGCACCCAAGTGACTGAGATAATTTTGGGATTTGTTAAGCCCTCTCCAACACGACAAGGAACTAGGTAACGTTTTATCTGGTATATGGCATAGAATCTAGGTGCACAATGTACACTACTGTAAATAAAACTGTAAAATGCATGCAGTTTTTACTATGGCTTATAGCCTATAGCCTATATACAATTACAGAACTTATCGTTCTCCTTGGTTAGCCCCGGTTATCTCATTTATTTGTAGTTGCAGGGATTATAAATTATCGTGTATTCCACCCTTGTAGCATTGCTGTTGCCTTTGATCTTTAAACACATCTGATATCGAACAAATTATCATCTGATAAATTCATAAGGAGCATTTTCACTGCGCCTCTGTATACAGTACATTTCTTATTGCATTACTGTATGCGTAATGTTCAAGACCTAAAAGTAAATATGTAAAAATCGCACAAATCACAGCATGTTAAGATATACAAAGTAGTATAGATTGAAAGAAATAAGTAATTATAGTCTCGCCAGTAATTTTATACATAAAGTCAGCGGATCTCATTAGCAAATTAAATGACAACAGTGGAGTGTGTTACAGTTGTCTCTGATCGCTTACATATTTAGAGTTAGGAGGAGTAGGCCTACATTTGAATGCTATGTAACATTTCACTATTATAAATATTTCAGCGATGGTGAGAACATGGTGGACCAGGACAGCGTTACGCCGTTTGAATCAAAATACATCAAGTCTTTCACCAACAAGTCATTCATTAGCAAAGGAGCATTTGGAGTGGTCCTGGAAGCAAAATTCAATCTTGATGAATCATTCTACGCTGTCAAACGAGTAGAAATGCCCGCTGGAGACAAGGAACGACAAAATGTCCTGAAAGAGATCCGTGCACTTGCACAACTGCATCATAATAATATTGTGAAGTATTATCATGCATGGGAGGAAACCACTCCTGTCTGGCTGTATAATGAGATGGACGCATCTCTACTGACGTATGACAGGACGACTCCAGAAGGGGAAGAAGCAACTCAGAGGGCTGCAGCTTATCTCACTGGTCCAGTAACAGGAAGTGTGATACATCTGCTTTACATGCAGCTCGAATTGTGCCATCAAGAAACACTGGGACATTGGTTGAATAAGGGAATCCGACATGCCAGGTTGACAAATTGGCACGTATTTGAGCAGCTCGTGAATGGAGTATGTTACATTCATGAGAAAGGCTGCATTCATCGTGATTTGAAGCCGTATAATATTCTATTTTCTCGAGATCAAAATCTTGTGAAAATAGGAGATTTCGGGTTGAGTACGTTTGCCCAGGCTCCTGGGAACACAAACTCCACCGTTACAAGTGACAGAGAAATTAAAAGTCACCACACAGGAAATGTGGGTACTAGACTCTACATGAGTCCGGAGCAGCAGTCAGGATTCTACGACCAAAAAACGGATGTGTTTGCCTTGGGATTGATTCTGTATGAAATGACGTTGCCATTTGGCGGAAACAGTGAGAAACGTGAAGAAGCATTTGATTGCGCACGAAAGAACGAATTTCCTGATGACGTTCAGCAGAAGTATCAACGAGAAGTAGAACTTATCAAGCTCATGCTGACACCTGATCCATGCATGCGTCCCGTTGCATCATACATCATGCAACAAATAGATCTCTTTTTGAAAAATATAAAGGTAAGTCATGTTGCAATAAATTAATTCCTTATTGTACTCACAAAATAAATGTGTTTCATTCATACGGTGTTTCGTGATGATTCATACAAACTACTAGGATGAATAATTCTTGGGCACCAGAGAATAATATTT
>JYFJ02007005.1:0-17192 GCA_000934665.2 Catajapyx aquilonaris
TCTGGCGGTGGAACAATGTGGAACTCACTTGGAACAATTAGACCACATCACTAAACAGGTAATTCCGACGACTGGCGGTGCCAACTTCACGGACGTAAGGCAGCCTAGCCTGGGTCACTTTTAAGTTCACAAAAAACCATATGGCATATCATTAGGTAGAATCAAGATTTTTGCATGACTTTTAGAGACCAAATTGAGTGCGAAGTCTGGCTGCTGATAAGCGCAAGCAAGCGCAAGGTTGCATTCTCATGAGAAAATGGAAAGCAATGTTTTTGATCCTTGTCATTCATTGTTTCAAATATTGTTACCAACAATATATTGAGGAACAAGGGATATAATCATGGGTTTTGAATTTACCATCATTCATGCAACAAGGCATTAAACGCTTGGACCACGAAGCTGCTACTTTACCAAAAGCATATTTCTTTTCGTTTTCCTCTCCTCTTCTCTTCAAGTTGGTATTCTTGGCAGTAGCAGTGCTCTTTCCCGCTCGCTTTGCACCTTCAGTATCAGCAGACAACCTGAGTCGTTCCTCTTTCTCCAAGTACAATTCTTCAGCAAGCTGAAACTTATACTCCTCTTTTAGCGCCAATAGTACTTTCTTGATCAGCAAGGCCTGGAGTGGTGGAGGAGGTAAAGGTCCTATGTCTTGCTCCTTGTGGTCTTCACCTTCAGCCGATTTAGGAGCTGGCACCTCTGCTGTCTTACCCCCCTTGAGAGATCCTTTCTTCGAGTCTTTACCTTTCTTTGAGTCCTTCCTATCACCTTTACCCTTCTTGTCGCCATCTTTATTTTTCTCGCCTTTGTCTCCAGGATCCAACAAGGGTTGGTTTTCCTACATCATTGAAACCCTTTTAATATATTGTAATGTAGCTTACTCAAACATTACAATATTCATGCATTATGACAACTAAAGAAGTGCTTTTATTCACAAGACCATCATGCATGGCTTACCGCGAATACTTTAGATGGCATGAGTGCAGTGAATCCTTTTCTGTTCCTTCCCTCAATGGAACTAATGAGAATGTTGGCAGGTTCAGCTGCAACTGGCCCTCCCTCCACCAACATCAGAATGCAGCATCTCCATGTGTCCTAACATTAAAATTGGGGAGAACAAGGTTAGGCTAATTGAGTTTAAAGGTAACGCAATGCATCATTTATCAACAAACTTTGTGCACTGTACAGTATTTTCAAAATAATGGTGCTGAAACTCCCGGAGTGATGTGCCATATTAATTTTTGCTCGGATGAAAGTCAGCCAGTAAACCATACACAAACATGGTTACAAATAAGGTAATGTATGATAAAAAGAGTCTCATCAGGCAGTGAACCACATATTCCTCTCCTACCATCTCCTACCAATCAAATAAGAATCTTCAGTTCACTAGTAGATAAGACATGTCAGGATGCTTCTCATCCTTTTACCTGGATTTATTTACATAACCATGTCAGTGCATAGTTTATTGGCTCACTTTTATCTAAATTAATTTTGTACTTCCTGTTTGAATTTTCAGAGCAACGAATAATTGCTTGCCAGAAGGCCCTTCAAGTAGGTACAGACACAGTACAGTACGTACACTCTTACGTAGATGCACGAAATCAACACAACAACACTATAGTTGGCAACACTGCTCCTATCAATAAAATAGTGAGCCAGTTCCAGAATAGGTTTGGTTTCAACCAGTTTCAAGCACCTAGGTCTAGCCCAATTCTAACATCATGAAATATTTTCTATTGCATTCAAGCAAAAATCCCCTAAGAAATAATTAAATTCGCCCTGTAATATTTCAAATGCAGTTAATGAATTCTTAGCTATAACACATACGTCACAGAGCTCAGCATTCATCACTGAATCGTCTGAAGAGGGATCCCTGCCTGGTGCCTGCTTTGGATCCATTTTCGACTTTTTCGACATTTCGCTGAAAACTATTGTAAATCTCCCCAGCACAACTCGGAGTTGAAATAAATAAACCCACTGGAGAAAATGAGCACCCCTTTTCACCAAATAAAAATTGGCACTGTTATGTTATTTACATTGCATTTCCATGGAAATGACAATGTTCACAACCATTACTAACAAGTATACTAACAAGTAAGTGCACAACTAACAATTAGTGCCGTCAACAATGTAGCGAAGTTGCCTAAGTTAGGTGAGCCAATATTTGGCGTCCTAACTAGCCTACATCTGTCGTGCCACTGTGTGGTCTACACTCACGTGACTGTATAATGTATCAAATCTGTTGATATAGTTTTTAATAGTTTATTACATAGTTATGAAACTATCCATGATAAGCAATTGACAACATTGCCTTCTTGATATGCAGCTTTTGCTTCCGTCCTAGGTAATAAACCACGACAATCTTGTTGGAGCAGCTGTGAAACATTTGAAAAATTATATTCATAAAATTTGATTTCGCAGAAAGTGTTTCCCTGCTGCACTGGAGAAGTAAGGATCAATGATGTGGTGGATTAGGCTGTCCATCAGAAGTTTTTCAGCTTGTCGAAACCGAAGACCTCGATCTGGAAGTGTGTGACTCAAGCGAAGTGATTTAGTAGGTGAAGATGGTCGTGGTACTTCATCATCTTCCTTTATGGATGCCTCTTTGTACATTTCCAAGGCTACCTTCCATGTGGGCCACCACGTCTACAATTTCAGAAATGATATGAAACATATTGTACTGCACAACGTACTGCTTTCCTCAAAACGTAAGCTACAGTATATGGTCAGAGTTGCATCAAATTTGAAATCGTAATTTAGCTCGTGCTGGATGGGTAAAGGATCTAATGATGCCTTTGGTATTAGACTGCCATTTAAATAATTCAATCCTGTAATGACTGTAACTATAATGAGGGAGTACCTTCAAACATAAAAGTCCCAACCCAACCCCCATATAAGGCATGTGTCACATGCCAGGAACGCCTTCTCTTACAGCTGGTTGTTCTACCTACAAGAAAACATTTCGGTTGGAGAAAAGCCAGAAAAGTATGAATGACCAACTTTTCTATCTCTTTTACTGCTAGAAAATTTTTCTGCAGGTGGTGAAACCAGTCCTATTTGCTTCCCAAGCAGTTAAGTAACCCAATTTGAACCCCTTCCAAACTTCCCTATCAGTTATGGCCCAGACTTTGTGGCACCTATGCCAAACCATGCATAAATCATTTTCACCGTGGCATTCAGACGAATTCACCAAATTGAACCATATCAAATTTTCTCCACGTACCCCTGGCTCGTCTTCATCATCCACAATGTCACATTCTTCCCCCACATTGTCCTCCTTGTTCAGCTCCTCCAGCAATTCTCTAGCTATTTGGGAAAAAATCATCCTCATCCTCGGAAGAGGAGCCCAACTCTGACGAAACTGCCGCACTATGAGAGCCTCTGGTGGCATTTGTTCCACAGCATCCCTAGGCTTGTTCATGCTCTCTTCCGCCCGGGGGAACAACAGGTCATGAATGCTAGCTGTCCATCGCCATTCCTTCCTGTTCCTCACCAGATCTGCCCAAGAGGGGGTGTAGTCCTTGGCTCTACTAACGGGGATGCTCCACTTTCCATCGCCATCCTCTGACATGGGCATCAGAGTGTAGATATCAGATTTTGGTGGAGCACATGGGCATTCATCTTGTTCAATGTCCTTCTTCACAGTGACACCCCCATTGTTCTGCACAAACGTCATCCATTGTTGAACCTCATGAGAACTGAGAAATTGAACCCCACTTAAGTTAGGTTCGACAACAAAAATGCGACGAGGCACAAATGAAGGAGGTATGTGACGATCTGCAGTTTCAGGGCACTCAGGAAAATGTCCGTGACATACCCTCGGGGCTTTGGAAAATGGCCGGATCAGGAATTCACCATTCAGTGAGACCTACAAAAGAAAAAGAAGTGGCTGGTAGCAGTTTCACACAGCTTTTCTTTCTGAGTAAAAATATTTGCAAACTTGATATTTTTAAATATAGAGAAAGCTACATTAATAAATTGTGCACAACAATTGATATGTGCATGATACGTACGTAAGTGACAATATGGTAAATTTCCACACCCTGCATATAAGTCTTGGGTTACGTACACAAACGTGCAAATATCAAGTCAATTTAGCATTTAATATGTGAGGGTCTTCCAACAAATGAGAAAAAATCTCGTTATAAAGGAGTTTTTGCTTTGATGGTGTTTTGGTAGACCAAGTGTGCTATAATTTCCTAGATAACTTCAACATCTGTTTAAGAATAAATTACCACCTGCACAAGATTCCCACTATTATCACAAGCTGTAGCCAGAAGAGGTGTTCTTGCATCTGGATGTGCATGATACATCTGCAGATTGCATACTGTGCCTTGCTCTCCACATGAAAAAATTGCATTTTCTTCATACAATTTCAGCCTCACACCATCTGTTGTCTTCAACCTCATCCCGGAAGGCCCTTTCACTCTCACAGTCAAGTTCGTGCCATCAGGGAGAATGATATCCAAATTTCCATTTTTCTCATCACTCTGTAATTTTTAATTAGTAAATATCCTCAAAAGTGCTAATAAAATATACAACTTGTTACTTTGTTAATAATTATTGGACCTTCCTCATGCACAAAGTGAAAAAGTCTCATTGTGATAAAATATTTGACTACTGCCCATGCCCACGCTATTTACACAACCTTCTAACTGAATTTCGAAACATTTGACAAAATCAGAGTGAAAAAACAGCATCACCAGACTTCACTTTGCAGAAGCATGTTAATTCACTGACCATAACCATGGCAAATGATGGATGGCACATGCGATGATTCAAGTCCACCACCACCCAATCACTCCGCGGCTTGTAGGTGACCATCATCTCAGTGATGATGACACTTCCATCTGGATATTCTACCTCCATGGTACCATCTGATTGCATTGTTACTGCAACACCATCTTCTCTAATATCCTTCACTTGGCCAATGGCCCGGTTGATGATCTTGTGTGAGTTCAGAGATGGTAGATCATGCTTCCACTCGTATATCTCCTGCCAGACCTTTCCACGCCACAGTCTGGCCTCCAATTTGTTAATGACCAAACCAGTGGCACAGGCATCGCTAGGATTATCACCACCCAGCAAATCAGAATCTATCTCTTCCTTATCTTGACCTCCATCGCTGGACAAAGGTGGTTCTTGGTTCGCCTTACTGTGGGGTCAAATTGCACACTGGTGTTGCTTCTCATTGTTGGTGAATACATGGTGCACAAATATATCACGACAACACTTTGTAAAATGATAGAGGGGTTCTAGGCAATCATTTTAAGTATATACATCACGGATGGCAGCATAGTTACCAAGATAATTAACAGAAAATAAAAAGTGCCATATAGCATCTTCTATGTCACGGATATAGCTTACGGCGCTTCTATCGCCAAGGCCATTCCCTGCTACAGGTAATGGGATCCTAAATTTAAATTAAATTAAAATGGAAAAGGTAAGGTCATGTGGAGGGACGCACACCTGCCAGGATATTTTATACCTTGTGTTTGAAGCACATTATCTCAGTAACTATGCTGTGGACACCCATGATGCCTATACTTAAAATTATAGCCTAGAACCCGCCTATCACTTCCCAAAGTGACAGTACAATACATGTCCGCACTCTGCATAAACACCGAAAATGCTCACTGAGCACCCAAAAAACCATTTCACGAAATGGTAATAATGGTCATGAAATGTTATGTATTTCAGCCATTTGCCAACCAACAACAGGGTGATTTATTACCAGAGTCTACATCACATAGTGGGACACCAGAAACTGCCACTTCGACATGTAATTTGTGTCATGGGATTTTCGTTTAGTCCAAAACATGTTGTGGCTGTTTTCAAAACAACCATTGGTTATTGTGTCTTTGTGAAATGATTTTTTAAAAACAACTCAATGAGCATTTTCAGTGTTTGATCCTAACATCATACTGATACTACTCGTGGTAACACTTGTACGTTAGAGTCAGGTAATGATTTCACTATTTCACCAGCCTACTAATTCCTTTAGTAGCCTTCCATTCATTCCCCTTCACTGATCCGTTGTAATCAAGAATTTCATCCCTCTCCATTGCGGTGTAATAATTAAGATATTCCAGCCACAATTCACAGGCAGTATAAATGCAATACTAACTTTATGTAACAAGACTTCATGATAAAATAGTCTCCTCTCGGATTCAGGACATGTATGTCTCCGTCTTCCATAAAACGTATAATGTCTCCTTGCAATGTATAATAGCGAAACTCTTCATCCATAATGTCTTTGTGAATGTCTGAAATATCAGCATATGACTGGCACACTAGAAGACTGTTCTCCTCTGTCGCAGCGAGTGACACTGTGAGCCCGGAAGGATATGACAGGTGGATGTCATAGTTTAGCCATGGATTAGGTGAGAAAGGACTGGCAGTCATGCCTGCAGCTGTGGCTTCCTCATTGGTTCGCACTGCACCATTCTTGTGAGTAGCAGGCAACATCTTTCCGTTTGTGGATTTCCGTCCTTGTTTCAGTACACAGTCATCATCCTAAAATATGTCACCAAAATGAACCAGATTGTGTTATCAATATGCTGGAATATGCTCATATGTTAAGACCTACAGTGTGGAAAATGAAACGACGATCTGACGTCATCATTTTGTGCTCATGCAACAATAGAAGTAAACAATGTTCTTTTTGTTGACACTGTTTGCTCATATTGTTGTGTGACGATGACGTCATATCATCGTTTCATTTTCTGCACAGTATTATACACTGCATGATATGGTAGCAGCAATTCTTATGTTTTTGATGTGCAGTTACATCACTGCTCATAAAACTTGTAAAATTCATGCAATACAGGGTGGCAGAAAAACAGCAGTAAACAATGCCTTGGGTAAGCTCGAATTTTGTAACAATGTGAAAGAATAAGGTACTTCAGCTTGAATTTTTTCCATGCCTTGGCAACCATTTCATGTCACTGACAAGCATCATTTACACTGCACAAGCTATATGTAGCGTGTAAGACGTGTGCCAGGCAAGGGGAGGTTGGGAGTTAAAAATCACTTCAGAATACCTTCTGTGACTCCAGCTTTGGTGCACATAAATTTTTAAAGCTGACAAGTATGCCAGATGAAAGCCGAAGACATAAGTATGGTATCAATATTCTCCTCACTGGTACCTCTGCCATATGTAGATGCATTCTGTGAAAAAATACAAAGGTCTCATGCAAAATATAAATCATGCATTTTCAAAAACAATTATCATCAGTTTATGCTCTTAACAACTAAATAATGGGTTTATTGCTCGGGTGGCAACATTTTGGAAATAGCTAAAAATTATTGATCGGGAGTGGGATTTTTTAAATCTCTAAATTGACGCAATATCCAAGTACCGTACCTGAATCTTGTAAAAAAATCAACATTTTCATGGGTCTAATTATGTTAAATGATCAATGTGATACTAAGTTTGCACATGCATATAAACTGTGTGGTGTTTTCTCCTTCACTTACAGAATGTACTATGAGCAATGTTCTAAAAGCCGTCCCAGTTAGTTAGAAAATCTGATCACATGCCCCACAAAAAAGATCGCTCTTGAAAATATTGCTCATCACATGTCAGGACAAAATGGGTTACAAGAACGGATTATAACGATTATTATTCTTGCCTCTTGACCATCAAAAGAAGGACTCTGCCCCAGAAATTTGACTACTGACAAGTGAGGTGAGCATGGATAACCTGAGGCATTTGGAATCAAGCACTACCAGTTCAAAGCACTTAGCATACCAGTAATTAAGTACAGCTGCTCCAGTTCACTCAATTGCCCTTTTGCAGCTATAGCATATTTTGACATTTCCCATTCACATAATTCAAAAGGCTTACGTGGGCCAACAGATGAGTTGGTGGTCAAACTTAGAAATCTCTATCATCAAGTTTGGGGGTGCATCAGTTTCCACCTGTCTCCACTCCTGAAGTCTTATTCGAGTACCGTCTGCCAGAAATGCATACGCATCATGTGTAACCACTTCTAAGCGTCTGTGGCCTACAATGAATCCTTCAACCTAAAAAGCACAATTTATAATGGATTGTTAAACATTCATAAAATTACTTCATGTACGGTACAATCAAAAAAATTCTTTGAAAAATAGTGGGGGGATTCTGATCCTGAAAAGGGCATTAAAATAAGTCTCAGCAAGAATTTCCTTAATTCATATGGGGGCACTCCAAATTAAATAATAGAGGTCAAATTTTCGTCCCATCTGCATATAGTTTGACTGTTGCTACAGTTGTTGTTGTTGTTATTGTTGTTGGTTTTTGTAAATGAAGAGGCATAAAGCATCCACACCCATTGTATGTGCTACACTCAACAGTGAAATAATTGGCAAAAAGTTAAAGGAAGCACCAACTGCCAATAAACTGAGACACCACAAATTATGCAAGTACTTAACATACGTCAACTAACCTCATGTTCTGCAGCATCATCTGATTCAGAATCATCCTCATCATAATAATAATCTTCATCATCCTCATCTGCCTCATCAGCCTCGTCATCTCCAACTCCATCTTCATTTTCTTCCGAGAGGAGGTCCTCTTTGAAATCAACTTTATCATCTTCATCAGGGTAATGATGATTACCATCACCATCGCCACTGTTGCAACCAACCTCAAAATGGTCACTATCTTTTCGATTGTAATTATCCACACAATTAAAACTGTCTTCATCATACTTATACTCAAAATTGTAACTATCTTCACGATTCTCATTAACATCCCTGTCACTATCATCACTCCAACACCAGTTCTTGTGAGTGCTATCATCACTGTCATCATAATCCCTCTTGACACTACTTTTAGCATCAATAATGCCATCATTATGATCACCAACATTACTCTTCTCATCACAGTCATCACTCTCAAGACAATCATTATCTTCATCGCTGTCCTCACTGTCAGTGTCACTACTATCACTGATATCACATTCATCTGTTTTATCTCCCTCCACTTTATGTGGGCTTCCTGTTTCTGCCTTTCCTTCTCCATCTCTCTTCTTTACTAGCTCTTTCTGTACTCTTTTCACCATACTCTTCAGTGTTGTCTTCTTCAGGGCCCTCTTCGGTGTTGTACTCTTCAGTGCTGTATTCTTCAGTATTGCACGCTTCAATACTTCATATTTGTATGACCCAGGATAAACAAGGTCACTCTTGCTCAGGGTGGGTATGGGACCTGGTCTAATAAGCATATCTAATTCTTCTTTCAACTGCAACTTCTCCTCCTCTTGGACCTTGTCAATCCAAGCTGCAGCTTTTTTATCTTTTTGAGCATATTCTGTAAGTAAAATAATGTTACACAAAGAGTGATGAAACCAACTTATTATAATTTCCTGCTACATATGAGTAATCCTCCCTTAGACAAGTATGTTTCTTTTCCCATCAATTTCCTTCCAAACATACTGTAAGGTAAATACATTGTACTCCCGATTATCAGGGTGCTGATTTATCCATGTTGCCAATTATCCCTTTATTACCAAAATATATAATTATAATTAAAAGTCCAGAAAAAATTTCACCATGATCTCATTTTATGGAACCATATTTACACATGTAGAGTTGGCCCGAGATTTCTGGGTGCTTTCAGCCTTCCTCGTGTAGTGAGGTATGGAGAAGAAGGATATAAACTTATTAGCTGCACGAACTTAGCTTGGGCCAACTCCAGCACAAGCAGCTTCAAAATGTGCCACAACTCTATTCTAAGACTATTTAAGATAATGATAGATGCAATACAGCATACCTATAAAATGTCGAAATCCAACAAGCGATGAAAGAACGTAAGAGTTGTGCTCACAGTGTTGCCAGGTTAGTCCACCATGAGATAAACCAGGGTGATGAAAGTGCACCAGCATGGTGTCAATGTAAGGTAACCTGATTAAGTCATAGCAGGGAAAATCTTGCAGGGATTCCCACAAAGCTTGAGACATATCATCAGGTGACAAGTATTCTCGATAATGCCACGGATGAAGACATTCTTCCCTCTCCTTCCCCTCGTCAATATCTTTGCTATGGGCTTCGGCCAAGTAATGCAGCAGAACAGGAGGTGGCATCTTTGCACTTAGACACCCTACAAAACATAAATGTACCTCTTTGTAAAAAATATACAGTAAATACACATACCATACCCTATCAGAATCTAATAATTTATAATTCTTTCCTTAACTTATAACATCTGAAATACATACTCCTCATTCTGTCTGTTTTGTAGCATGGCTGGTAAACCCTGGTCAAAATATGGAAAACCTTCAATCCACACAATTTTCATTTTCAAATAACAAATTACCAGGTGGCAGGTAATACTGTAAGCTAGTCTAACACCAGTCACAGCACACTTGCCTCTGTTACTTGCTGTCTTACATACTGGTAACATGATGTAAAAGAAAAAAGGAGGCCAACCTGCTTCATGGTCAATGACTAGCTGAAATAAATGTTGCCTTGCCGAGTGCTTTCCGGAGCATTGTATCTGTTCAGCGAGCACAAGATGGAGAGAGTAGGACAATTCATCCATTCCCACTATGCATAATCCCTTTTCCTTAATGCCTTTGGCTATCTTATGAATAAGCCACTTCTTTTGCTCATGGTCATCGTCAAATCCCCAGTCAAGTTCTTCCATCAGTGGAAGGTGGTCCAGCATGGACAGCAACATCTCAGTCAAGTCGGGACAAAGCCGTCCCATTTTATCAGTATGTGGAACAATGTGACTGTCCGCATCATCAGGTTCTGGGGCAGGGGCAGCGACCACTCCCATCTTATCCTCCAAAAATTCCACGTGATCCAAAACTGGCATTTCGCCTAGTTCATCATCTGATGATGAATAATATTCTGTACTACCAGCATCATCATCATCAGCAGCTTCATTAGGCATGTCATCATCTTGGTTACTCACTGTAGAGAGAAAGAAAATAATTAGATCACCCTTCGTAATTACTTGCCCAAAGAACAAGCAAAGTGGGTAGTTTTCAACCTGCAAACAACTAAATACAACAATGAGCATATTACTCAAATAACTCAACCGGAATAATTAAACGTACACTTCTGCAAGACTCTGAAATTGAACCCATCACAAGTATGACATTCTAAACCAGCGTTTCTCAACCAGGGTTCCAAGGGCAATCACCAGGGCTTCCGTGAGAAACAGCAAGATGAATAGGCTAATCATATGTCAATGTATTTTTGAGTAATTAATATTGATAAGCCCGTAATATAATAATTTTCGTGTTCCCTGAGACATGAATAGTTTTTCAAAGGTTTCGCAAGGGTAAGAAGGTTGAGAAACGCTCCTTTAAACTGATGTCAAATTACCCCATATGCACCCTAAACAAAACAATATACCTCCTTGTGGAACATCCTTCACAATATCCCAGCCCAATCGTTTAGATCTTGTAGGGCCAGGTTTCTCTGAACTGATTTCGCATGATTCAGCATTTATGACACCATGTACTTGCTCAAACATACAGTGCAACATTACTGGCACCGTGCATATTTCCGGATCAATGTCCTCCATCAGTGACTCATATACGCCCACCAGGGTGTCTAATTTCGGCTTCTCTTCTGGGATGGCCACTGAATGCAAGGCTTGAAGGTACTTTGCATGCAAGCTACGCATGTCTTCCAGCTGGTATGCCAAATGTGCCAGTCGATTGAACAAGATTACTCCTTCGTCAGGTTGGGGTTTGAAAGGTACACGCAACACTTCAGTTGCCATATGGAGAAGACCCGAATCATCTGAGCAGGAACGTAGAAGCTCCACTGACTTCTGCCAGAAGTTTTGCATTTCCCTTACACTGAAATGCACAATTATTCATTTTTCGTGTTCTACAGGACTCTCATTGCATACACCATGTGACAACGTCCATAAGCATTCTTAAGATCAATTGTTCTAAGCCTACCTATTTTCATGTTTGACATTGCTTTGGTTCATTTTGCTCATTTCTTTTTGGCTGGCCATTTCCTGAACCTCGCCCATTAACTTCTCATCCAATTCTGCTTCCAGTCGAACAATGCATTGTACCTGCACACCTATAAAACATGTAATGAAGAGGCATCGAGTAGGACAAAAGAAATATGTTATTGTACCTACACAGTAATAACTCAAAAGTGTGCTTATTTCAAGCTGGTCATATCATGGTGACTTACCCATATCTAGCAAATCTACAAGTACATCAGCATTATAAAACCCATAAAGCACAATGTAGCACTGAGGTCCATTTGGTGGAAGATCATCTGTCAAAAAAAATGTTGGTTGTTGGTTGTTTGTTGAAATAATGTTCTGATAGTATGTTAATGCTGTGGGCTAGCATTAACCCCTTCGCTACCAGCTAGGCTCCCCATGCCAGAGGAATTTGCTGAAATCATCGTACTTTGCAAGAAATAAATTTGTACTAATTTGTGGCTTGCTGTCACTTTGGAAAACTCCAATTCAATTTGGGAGTTTCCCAAAGTGTCAAAAAGCCACAAATAAAAATTAATTTATTTCTTGCAAAGTACGACGACTTCAGCAAATTCCTCTGGCATGGTTCTCACGATTGTTATTCGGATCTTTTTGCGTAATTCATAATCAAATCAGCCTAACAGTTGGCTGGTAGTACTCTAATTTAGAGTTTTTAGGCGGTCTTTTTGGAAATTAATTTAGGGACTTCTAGAGGATTAAAATGGTTCGCAACATATTTGTAGTGTTTTACATGAATTGGTAAATATAGCTGTTATTATTTGTAAAATATCTTGTCCATATCTTCCGAGTAGGTGTAAGGGAAAATCTAGGCATTTTCGGCCTAGCTGGTAGCAAAGGGGTTAACATTCTAATAATTATTTACCCAACAAATATTAAGCATTGTTCACAGAAATATTTCCACAGCCTACTCTATAAGTATCTACCGAATGCATATTTGTGATCCTGGTAGGCACATTGGCTGCTCTGGGTTCTCTTCACCAGCTTGGTGTGTTTGGGTAAGGGCTTATTCTGACCTACTCTTCCTTTGCTTTCCCTAGCCTCTGCCACGTCTGCAGCCATTCTGAGTCGCTGCTCCGCTTGAAAACTCCCTTCCCCTTCCTTCTGAAGAACATCCTTTTCCTTTACCTCTAAGAGAGCCCTTTTAATCATTAAAGCCTGGGAATAAGAAGTCCCCGAAGGTATCATCTCCTCCTCCTCTTCCTCATCAGCAGCAGGGACCATCCCACCTGCTTCACTTTGAGTGGCCTTACGGCCTCTTCGCTTCTTCTTGCCACTGCCTCCTTTCAGGTCAGGTTCCTGCAGGAAATACAAAATAAACATGCCATTGTGAAAAGTACAGCGGCAAATTTTAGGGTGCGGCAAAATAATGTCATGGAGGCGGAAAATTTTATAGAGGAGAAAATTTTGACGTGTGCGATGCGAAAATATGTAATACATGGCATCACCGTTCATGTGCCACCCCAAGCAAGATGAATCTCCCAATGCCAGAGACCAGTAAGGGCGAAAGTCGAGTGCACATGCCCTCCTAGGACAGTGGGTATCTGTGCAGGATCTACATGCGATATTCGCCCTTACTGGTCTGGGCATCGGCCGATTCACCTTGGAGAGGCATAAAAGTGTAAACCCCAAGATGAAATTCACTGGATTATGCTAAGTACTAGTAGTTGTATCCATGGCCAAAATTTAAAATTTTTTGAAATAACAATTTTAGAGATATTTGGCCTTGAAAGGTCTGTAGCCATAAGATTAATTAATTAATTAATTTTTACGTTACCCCATGATAGGGCCATCGGCCCTTATAGGGGGATGGAATACCACCATTTTTCCTTCAATTTTCTTATTTTTTTCTTCTAACTCCAGTGCAAGGATGAAAGGACATGAGGTAAGGATAGGGATATTTTGGGGAGGGGACACAGGTGCAAGTGCAATGTCGGAAATGGGTCATATGCAGTCCCCCAGAAGGGTAGGTTGCCAAGACGCCTTCTTAGGCGTGGGCAGAGACCCACTGACGCAGGCAGAAGGAAAATCACGGGCGGGGATCGAACCAGGGGCCTTCCGCTCAGCAAGCCGAGAAGTTACCATCTCGGCCACCGCGCCTTCCCCCTAAGATTAATAAATAAATATCATAATACAAGGCCCTTGTAATAGTGGTACTATGTGGTGTACAATCTACTTCCCGGAATTCACACTCCTTCATGGTTGGGCTTAGAACTTAATGAACGACCCTCATAGATACTATTTTAAACATACACTATGAAATCTGACAGGAGCTGTGTAAAAATAACTGCATGCTTTAAGTCATGCACCAAGCAGGAGAAGGGAGCTCTTATGAACTAAATAAAACTGCAGTTTTATTGTTCTATGAGTGATATCAAGCTATCTTTCCTAGGTAATAATAATAATAATAATAATGGATACCCCGCGCTAGGCCTCCTTGGGCCTCTTAGGGGATCATCTTTTATTTAACTGACTTTAATCATTGCCTGCGCTGTGATGGATTTTGATAGCGGGAGGAAACGGGAGAACCCCGAGAAAATCCACGCGAACATGGAGAGAACCCATCGAAACTCTATCCACTTAAGAATCCTCCGTCTGACCCGGGGATCGAACTCGGGACCTTAGAGGTGGAAGGCTGCGGCGCTAACCACTCCGCCACCGTGTCGCCCTCGCTATCTTTCCTAGGTCAGAAACAGTTTCAAGTTAGCTGCTCTAGATTCTGCCGAATGTTCTTTTTTGTTTTGTTTCAGCATGTGTGTAATTTTGATTCACACGTGGCCTGCAATTTATGAGGGTCCTTCCCAGAATGGGGGAAGAGTTGGTACCTCTTTGGGTGGGAGGAGACAGTTCCCCTTGTGCAAACCAAAGAGCAATCAGCTTTCCGGTTCCCAAAAGTCATACTGGACAGAAAAATTTCATTGTAACAGTTCCTTGCTCAGTTCATTCCACCATTCTCTCCCTCTTTGCTCTTTGGCGCCAAAACTTCATCAGCAATAAATATTCTTTCTTGGGACAACCTGCTTTTGTATTAGAGTACTTCATCGTTATTCTGACAAAAGGACGAATTAGACATTTTTGCTAAAATCTAATTATGGCCTCTGCCAACACCACCAAGTGTTGGGTCACATTCTGACAAAACTGTGAACTCACGGAATAAGAGTGGCGTCAGAGTTAGAACGAAAAATAAAAATGCCCTCCATTGTATTTGCAATAACATCAACTGTAAAATGATGTAGAATTGTAAACTGACACATCCTGAATTTCTGGCAACATGGTTTTAGCTGAATTTCACCTATTAGAAATGTTGCAAGAATTAGCATGCACTGATGCACAACTTACCTTGGCAGATTTCTTTACTAAATCAGGGCAAACTGGAGAAGACGTAATTGCATAGAATGTTTTTCTCAGTTGGGCAGTAATAGCCAAAATCAGGTATTTAGCAGACTTTCTTGCATGTGGGTTGGATTCCACCATCAGCAGCACACAACATCTCCAGGAATCCTGACAAAAACCAGTAACAATAATGAACCAACCATCCTTTATATCACCCCTCACTATAAAATAATTATTGGATATCACATGTTCATTGAAAGTGAAAAAAGGTCTCGTCCAAATGAAAATTGCAAACTTGTGGCAAATGGCAAACAAAGGGTCTCACTGTGGAATAAAGGTGGATTCAGATGTCACGTGCTGATTATATCCTTTTAATTAAAAGCACAGTAAACTCTGTCTGAACTAATCAGTGCAGCCTACTAACGTGGACTGAGGGATCATAACATTTAGACAATAATGAATTATATTCCCTATGATTTATATGGGTGATTCATCCTCTAAATGTATGGGATTCACCCAAGATTCACCTCATTGTCCAACTCCTCAGTGGACATGCTCATGACAATACAATACAATCATGTCAAAATAAATCACCATAACATCCATGCCTGTCGATAATAATTGTAGGCTGATACTCAATGCATCATCAACAAAACATGGATCATTTACACAGCCTCAAGGAAACTGAACCATTTCCAAAACTAGTCCACAATTCGATTGCTAGGCACAGCATTTCACTGCAAGGGTAAACCATGCATTACACTGTATATGTATTATTGATGCAATCGGAGAATGTGCGTGACATCCCAAGACCAGGGAGCATATACTACATAAGAGGCGCAAACTTCTGTCGGCCCCTTTGATGTCCGCGTCTCTCTGTTTGGTGCCTTGCCAAGGCTGGCGGCCATTTAGAAGTGGGGGCAACGCCAACGAGGTATTAATAGGGTACAGGGAAAAATAGGGTCCACCATCTTTGATGGTTTTGGCGGCCATGGCAACTACACAGCAAGAACACGCGCGAATCAAAGATGGCGGACTCTATTTTTGCCTGTACCCTATTTATACCTCGTTGGCGTTGCCCCCACTTCAAAAATGCCGACAGTCTCAGCAACGCCCCAAACAGAGATACGCGGAAATCGAATGTTTGCACCTCTTATGTAGTGTATGCTCCCTGACATGACTTCAGTTGGTAGTTTTATTGTTGGCTTTGTTCACAGTCATTTGTGATGTCACTACTGTTCTTGGGTTGCATCTATAACAGGTGTCTGAATGAATGACAACATAATAAACTAGACCTACGTCACATAGAGGAGCAGTTTTCACAAATGAATTTGTGAGAGGGACGCTCGGCCGGACGTTCTTGACTTTTTTTGGTGCAGGCATGGTAGGGATGCCCTTTTCTAAAGTAATCAATTCAAAGAACTTGTTACATCAGTCATAGAATTGCTCTGTGTCAGGAGGCTCTAAAAACCACAGCTTCTCTCTCAGAACACAACCTTGACAATGCTGTTTACTGTGCATTACTACGGTGATGCTGTGATTACTACACTGCATATCCAATCTCTTGGGAGGGATCATCCTGAGGAGAAAATTACTTGGGCTGCCGTGGCTGCTTGGATCAGGGTATTGCTCTTGACATTGCATCAAGTTTTAGGTTTTCACGCCCATTGTGCATACAGAGTAGTATACTACCCAAATTCACAGTCCAACAATGGATGCAGAGATAATGCTTAACAACAACAACAACAACAACATCACGACATTTCCCTATGAGGGGTAGTCAGCGATGAAGGGAGATGCAAGCTAACCCAACATATGAACTAATAAAACACATGAGAAAGAACCTAAAAACAACCTGTCCCACCCCCCACCCCCGTCCCACCCCCCACCCCTGTCCCAC
>JYFJ02007006.1:0-17204 GCA_000934665.2 Catajapyx aquilonaris
ATTTATTTCAGTTGTTAACTGTCAAATGAACTTCAAATTTGGTATCCTCCTAGCTCAATTGTTACTATTCATAATTATCCATTCTAAAGTCCAGATAGTCTTAATGGAAACTTTTTATCACATCCTGTGTATAACCCCACCACTCCATTTTTTGGGGGTGTCCCAATATTTTCAGATCAGAGCAAGTACATCGATGGGGAAAATGTTGTGCTGTTGTAGGGGACTATGTCGAGTAATGACCAAAGTTTGACACCTGTGTCACCTGTGTGTGATTTGTTAAAAAATAAAGTCCGGGAGTGACTTGAACACCCCTCGTAAAATCCTACCTACTGCTCTGAGTAGTTTGCAGCAGTAATTTTTACGAGCTGTTCCATACAGTACTTCAGAATTGCTTGAGTAAGACCTGTGGTACAGCTTAAATCAATTGGTGAAGGTCTTACGTGTGCCTGCCTTGTTTCAGTACTTTCATTCCGCCACGGAGGTCTTACTACCGTTTTTTTCACTGAAGGGAATGTTTTTGCTCTTATTTCAGTTCTTTTTTTAAACCCCTTCGCAATAATACCAGCTATACCGCCATCGCCATGGAAATTATGCTCCCCTAGGTTGTCGCTTACACGTACTCTGAAGACAAGGACAAGATATTTTACAAATAATAACAGCTACAGTGATAAACGTATCATATCATACTAACACGTTTATGCTTTACACTACACTCTGCACTGTGAATGTATTGGAGACGATTTTTGTTGCTAAGAAGTCCCTAAAATGATTTTCACAGAGATAGTCGTAAAAAAAATTCGAGTGCTACCAGCCAACGGTTAGTCTGATTCAATTATGAAATAGCCTATACGCTAAAGTATATGGAATATATACATTGAGAACTGTACCAGACGAATTTGCTGACATCCTGGTACTTTGCAAGAATTCAATAAATAGGGCCTACTTATCTGCGGCTTACCTCCGTCACATCTGAAAATTCCCAAACTTATTTAATTTCCGCGAAATGCGACGATTTCAGCAAATTCGTCTGGCGCGTTTCGCAAGGTAGATATTCCGCATATACTGTAGCATAATTTCATAATTAAATCAGCTTAAGAGTTGGCCGGTAATACCTGGCGATGGCAATGGCGATATAGCAGGTAGCAAAGGGGTTAATAGTACAGTTGAATCCAGATAAAACAAACTTCAAGAGACCGCGGAAAAAGTCTGTTATAACCGAGGTAAACCTCGGTTATAACAGACTCAAAAATCTCTGTTTTTATTGTGTGACGATTTGGCTATAAGAGACCTGTTATAGACAAATCGCCACGCAATGGAAACAGAGATTTCTGCTTTCAATTTGGCTGCAATATGCAATACTAGACTACATACCAATTAATGAAATGTGTCAAAAATGTAATAGTAGCTCTCCCGAAAATTATGAAGGACCAAAATATCTGAAATTTTCTTCTGCCGTCTCCTTTGTGCAAATTTTGTACCTGGAAATCTACATATTTTTGCCACCGAGGGCCAAGAAATGGTGTGTTATACCCGAGGTGAGGTGAAAATGAGTCTGCTATTGAGGCACGTTACATGACACCGCTTCGAGGCGGTTCGGAAAGGTGCGCAGCTTACAGAGCAGCATCTCGGGCATGTAACATGTGAAAATGCGCATCAACTGAACTTCGCAGCCAGTTGAACTACCCTTTACCTGCGAATCAAAAGGTTTGATGCGCACCACTCACCTTTTAGAGGATTATTCCTGCCTTATTGCTCGACCCTTCTTTTCTCCAACTCCAAAATTTCCCAAATTACTGGCTTTCGAAGTGGGTGGGGATCAGCAGCGGGAGGGGGAGAAGGGGTGAGGGGGACTCCACTGCTTTCAGAGGCCAGACATGTAACACGTTGCCGAAGGGGCACCTTTCCGATTCGTATTGAAATAGAAGCGACGCGACTGTCCATGTAACGCAGCTCATTGTCAGGAGTAAAATACGCAGGGTCTTATGCAAGCATGCCGGGACAGGCCTTTATAACCAAAAGTCTGTATAGTCATAGCCAAGGCTGTTATATCCGGATTCAACTGTAATAAGTACAATCTGTTCACCCCAGAGCAGCGGGGGAACGTTTCGCTAACAATATGGCGAGGTGTAAATAAGGATTGACATTGCTAGGTGATGGAATCATGAACAAATGAAGTATTTGACGGAAAAAAAATTGTGAAAAAAATCATAACTTAAATCCTGCAGCAGGTGGAACTGTGAGGTTTTGAACATCAATCCGCACGATCCTACTGCGCATTCGGCCCTTTGAGAAGAAACCAAATTCCGAATAGTTATTTAGCAAAAAAATAACGCATTTTTAGGTGGTTTTTATTTTTTTGCGGCGTTTTGAAGAGGCATTGAGTTTAGCTGTAAATGGTAGGAATGCACTTCACGATGGTGGGGATCTGTTCAAATTTTGGAAGCTCTACCTACAGCATAACTTGAGTTAGGGCGAATAAAAAAAGCGTAACAAGAAGAAGAAGAACAAGAAGAACAATATGTTGAAAAAATTCATTGTTGAAAATTGTTGTACGGACTTATTTTAGGGGTGGTAGCCCCTAAGTAAGAGGCGTACAACCATTTTCAACAATGAATTTTTTCTGGCAAATGTAATGACAATTCTATTATAAATGGTACAACTTGATCAGTGATATTATACGGAAGTCTTTATGACAATCAAAAATACCATTAATAATAAAAGGATAGCATAAAATATATTGCAGTTCATTTACCCTGAACGCTATGCCCACTGGGTTTTTAAAGTCATTGTGCATATTTGTAAAGTCTGCGGTCCTACAACCTGAAATCCTTCAAAGTCCCCTGGTTTTATGTCCATACCATTGCCAAGAGGTGACAGGACCATGTTGGGCCATAATAAGAGGTTCACTAACATTAAGATGATCATAGAAGCTTCAGTTTTTTGGTCTTGCTTTTCTTCAGGTTCACATTATAGCAATGCCTGATTTAATTTTTTCTTGGTGAACAGTTCATAATGGCAATACACTGTACTCCGAATTATCCCTGTTAATGAATGCACGGGTGAGCCTGTATAATCGGAAAACATAGATAATCTGAAAATGGTGCTAGATACTTGAAAAATGAGCAATTCACAGGTGTTTAATTAGTCACTACTGTACATAATGTATGGTGCTTTAAATTATATCTTATCAAAATAATAAGCTTACTATAGATTTTTAATTCGTCTTCTGGAAAAAGTATGATAAGCTTACATATTTCTTTGTTTGCGAGACATATTGACATTCTTTCAGGCGTTCATATGAGGGGGTGAAAATCAAAAACTGACAGCTCCAAAAAAACAAAAAAATGAGTTAGCGCCGGCAATGCATTCCTCATGCCATGGAGTACATAATACCTGAATATGCTAATTAAAACCCTACAACAAAGCCGTCAAATGCAGGGGTCTGGGCGGGGGGGGGGGGGGGGGCACTGGTTGNTGAGAACCGCTGCCCTACTGTAACTTCTTTTTTTTTTGTCGATGTGTGGATAATCCGCAGGTGGACAATCAGGTGTAATCGAAATAGTTATCCCTAGTTGCTCAATCCATGTGAACTATTATGAAACCTTTGTTCTGTTAAATATTTTAAACATTTAAATAGATTAATAGAAGATGTAGAGTAATTCATGTGCAATTGATTCTTGGATGATGGCATCTTGCTACTCATAACTCATGCACAATGGAGTCCAGCCAAATGGGCAAATGGGGTGGTAGTACTGTACTTAGTGATTCTTGCAACAGGAAAAGTGATTCTAATGTTTGTGAATTAGTGACGTCCACACGGCCTTGAGTAGCTTACAAACGGACAAAATAATTATTATATGACATTATAATGCCCAAATAGGACCCTACTCGACATGACACTATTGAAATATAAGTTAGTACACTCTGAAGATAACAGACTTCAAGGGACCGTGGAACTCAGTCTGCTATAACCCAAAATCTGTTATGATTTCGAGTCTGCCATAACTGAGAGTGTTATACCCAAGGGGGGAGGGGGGAGGTGTTATATCCAGAGTCAACTGTATTTATATATAACCCCATTAAATAAGGACCAGCTATATGACTGACGATTGCCTGCTACTTGGACTGGGAGAGCTGACCAATCTTCGTGAGCTGGCCATGAAAGTTGACCAGTACCTCTCGTCCCAGGCCATGTTCAACTTCCTGGCACGCCCAAGTGCACTGAGGAATATGCAGAAGCTCGACCTGTCCTGCTGCCCTGGACTCGATAATGCATGCTTGCTCGCAATCACCCAGTCCTGCCAAAATTTTCAAGAACTGATATTAACATGTTGCAGTGGATTCAACTTGGCAGGAATAGGGAGGCGGAGTGGTGCTGCGGTAACGTATGCGCCCACGGATGTTACGGTCCCGGGTTCGATCCCAACCTGGGGACACCCTCTTCATCTCGTGCAGAGTTCAGGGTCACCTCTGGCTTCGTCTCGGGTGGTATTTCCACAGACTAAACTACCCAGGGGAGTTCACTAAAAATGGCCACGTTAAGACATTGCACTGCACCTTGCACATCCCCTCCTGTCATCCTGCCCGTGGGCCCGGGCGTTTCGTATAAAGGCTCCAATGTACTTACCATAATAAATAAAGGTCCGTGCTGCATACCTCAGATGAGGTCAAGCACTACCCCGGATTATTGAAAAAAAAAAAAAAACTTGGCAGGAATAACTGGCCTTATTGCCAAGTCTTCAAAGCTTGAGAAGCTGAATTTAATGTCATGTGGATGTGGAGGAATTGATACAGTCACGGGAAGCCATTCAGCAGATATTGCCAAGGCTTGACAATATTTATTTATTTATTTATTTATTTATTTATTTACCCCATTTCCAGGGACTCAGCCCTCTAAGGGGGACACAACTCTGGGCTACATTTTATATACTTCTTAAAACTTAAATACAGATCAAAATTACAAAAATACCCTAAACCTTTATTGTACACAGTTAATAACCTGAGTGCCTTAACAGGCAGCAAAAAGAACAGAAAAAAGAGACAAAAAAGAGGAGAGGAAAACAAAATGTATATATATATAATTATGTATAAAAATAAATAAAAAAATCATTAGACATATAACCCGATTCTTTTTGCGACATTTTCCAAAAAGTTGTAAACATTGTACGCCATATTCTTGGGGAGCTGATCAAACAAAAGGTGAAAATTATCAGGCGGCATAGGCGGGAAATTTACCAGAAATTGTTGTCGGGGAGTTAGGAAGCTGGGACAGACAAAAAAAACATGGTGGGGAGAAAAGGATTCACCGACGTTGCACTAGTCACAATCATTGTCATAGTCGAACTGAAAGGCTTGACAATACTTGGTAACCTTTTATCTCATTGGATACCATTAAAAGAGCACTGGTCATTTTAACTGATCTGTCACACTTGTGCAGATGGACCCTATAAAAGCCATGTTGTATGACAGGTTAATGATCTTGTTGCCAGATGATGCCTTCAAGTGACGACTATAGTAATAATTGATTCGACCAGAGAAGGGTAGTGAAGGGTAGTGATGTCACAAGCCTTGAGGTGTTCGTTCCATTGTTGCCCATTGTGATGTCACTATTATTTTTATTTCATTTTTATTTAACCGAAGCAGTAGCGGTGTAGTGGATATGGTGTCCGACTGCTAATCGGGAGGTCCTGGGTTCGAATCCCGGAGGCCGGCGATCCTGACCTTGGTTTTCTGTGGTTTCCCAAGGTCATTCCAGGAATAATTTCCGGGATCGTACCGTAATATAGGCCACAGCTGCTTCCCTCCTTTCCCTGTCCTGGAGGAGATGCGGGTCAGTCGGGGGTTTCTGACCCGCATCTAGGGGGGACATCTATGGCGAACGGACCCCCCTGGGGGACTGCACACGACCCCCAACATGAGAGATTGCACATGCACCAGTGTCCCCCCTTCCTATCCTTTCCTTGTCCCTGCACCAGCTACTAGTAGCTGGTGCAGGGACAAGGTAAGGATATTTTTGTTATTATTATTTTTACAGCTGTAAAAATAATAATAACAAAAATAAAGGAACGTGTGATATACCCCCAGTTGGGGGTGAAAGCACTACCCCAGTTATTATTATTATTTATTATTATTATTATTTCATTTTTATTTCACATACCCCGTGTTAGAGCTGAGCTCTTTTAGGGGGATGTGACGTCACTATTATTCTCTGGTTGAGTCAGTAAAAGCTGGATCATTCCCTTTTCTGTTGGGGTGTCACTTGAGAGGTTGCCATACTGCAGTCTAATCAGTCATAACGTTTTATTTGATATAGTATTTTTATATAGACAGTTACCAGAGCTTCTCATGCAACTCAATATAATGCAATCACAAACAAGAGTTGAGGTCTGGAGTAGCCAACAGCTCGTCATTGAGATGGCTATCCCGCCTCACCCTTCCTGTGTTGTGGATGTCTCCAAGGAATATGCAGATGTCAACAACTCAACGTGCCCGAACAGTCGGCATTCTTTTGTATCCCCCATTTCTGCGAGTACCTGACCAGTCTCCAGAATTTTTTAAATAATTGGAAATGTATGAGGGTAGCGAGGACCTCCTTGTAATCCGCTGGAGCCGTGATGAATATGATGATGATGAAAAACAAGAGCACAAAATCATCATGCTGTGGAAATCATGATTTATGACTCCACCTCACACTACTGCTGGAATAGGCAGATTTTGCAAGTGTTATGTTCTGGCTGTCTTGGAAGAACTTGATAATTTATTTTTGTGAAGTATCGTTGTGCTAGGGCGTTATATTGGATTATTATCCATCAAACCACGTACCTCCAAATAATTTCTTATTGGTGTAATTAGGCTTTGGGTGTAATACTGTATATGAACATAACAATACATCGTATCGATTCGGAACAATCAATATCGATACTACGATACGATATGACGATGTTCTCATCACTAGTGGGCGTGAACGTCGAACATGGCCGCCGTTTAGCATTTCGTTTAGAAGGCGATGGTCTAACGGAGCTCGCCTTCATCGAGGTCGCCCAGCTCTCTCCCTCTTCTAGAAGCTGCTGTTGGCGCCATGTCTGGGGCGAAAAAGTTGGTCCGATCCAAGTCGGGCTTGCGGATTGTACCCGCCAATGATAACCATCGCAGCCCTTTCGAGCTCAGTGAGCCTCCTTGGGTGCCTGACAAGGAGAGTCCGGACTGCACCCATTGCCATGCTAAGTTCGACATCATCACTCGGAGGGTATACCTCATTTGGGATAGTTACATAGCGTTACATGGAAAGGCCCATAATTTGCATGTTTACTATAGTCTGAGAAGGTTTGTTTTCATGGTTTTCCCAGCCCTCTTCTCCATATCTGGCCATATTAAGAGGGCTGGAGAAACCTGGAAAGTCATGCAAACTTAGCTTGGGCTGACTGTGATTGCCTTGGTGCTGTATAGGGGAGACCGGGGCTTGAGGGGACACTTCTTTATTATTATTTTTCTGTGGCCAGTTAAGACTTTCACAGTAGTTTTTATACTGATAAATACTTTAGACATTTGAGAATATATGTGATATTTTTGCATAGTTGCATTTTAAATATGCTAACCACTAGAAATTATTTAAAAAGTCTCTGTAAATTTGCCATTGTGCCCCTTACCCTGGCACGATGGCACAAGGCATGGGGCACGTTGGCACAGTAATGTAAAGCTAGCAGGCCTTGGTGGACTAGTGGTTAGCGCTCTCGCCTCTGGTTCCAAGGTTGTGGGTTCGAACCCGGCCGAGGTCGGTGACTTTTCTCCGGGTGGTAGAAAAGTGAGAGTGCGCCTTCCTTCGGAGGGGAAGTAAAGCCGTCGGTCCCGTGTGCTTGTGACATTGCGCAAGTGCACGTTAAAGATCCCCAGAGTGGCCAAATTTCCAGGAGGAGGACCACCCCCTGGCGTTGGTGTTGAGCCTTAGAGGCAGAAATAGGCCGACGTTAAGCCCCACTGAACCCAGTAATATAAAGCTAAGGTACAGCTTATGAAATAATATGAAAGTCACTTGCGCACACATTATCGATTCATATCAATATAGTTACAAGAGATTACAAAGATGTTACAAAGATATTCAGAACTTTTTGCCTGCAGGATGACATAGTGTGTTCTACAGCTAATAAAGAGCAAGTAGCTGGCAACTGGGGAAAGTGCATGGGCCTGGCCTGATAAGTGACAGGGGAGAGGCAGTAGAGGCTGCCATGGTCCGCCAAGGCTGGAAGGGACATGTGCCAACATGCCCCAAGCAAACTGTGCCATTTTTTAACCTTTCAAGTCCTCCTCCTCTTGAGTGACAAATATGAAATAGCCATTTATGCTGTCATTTGTAGGCAGATATTCTGCCTTGCGAATGAATTATTCGGTCTGGGTGATCTAGCATTTCCATTGGAAGAAGAAAGAAAAACTAATGAAAAATGGAAATTTACTCAAATTGTCAAAACCCGAAAAAAATTGGTACTGCTGCCGACAGTCTTTTGCGATTGAATTGAAAATAGGATGGAATGTGGAACATGTCTATCTGCACCTACCACATAAGCATCAGGTCCGTGAACCTAATAGCATCTTCACAAAGTTGACTGTGCCATCGTACCCCTGTAGCCATTGTGCCCTGGTCTCCCCTACTACAGAGGCCAAAGAGTGGTGCAAATACATTACGGAGTGGAATGCTATGCAACGTATTAAGAGCGCGCTCTACCCTTCCCCTCCGAGCGAGTTGGGAGCAGGTCGAGGTCCGTCCCGCCAGTTTGACTCTTCTTCCTCTCGCTGTGACGGGCACAAATATGGAGGTATCGGCATGACACTCGAGTATCTGGTCGGGAAAGAGTTGAATTTGCATGTGTTGTGTTTATTTTTCTCCTGTGGCGATATTTGCAGCAGCCGCGCCCAGGTATGGATTTGAACTTCCGCCCGCCATCACGCCTTTCCATGTCGGTACTTGTGAGATTTGACTCCTTCAGCGTCTTCCGACGCCGTTTTACCAAGAGTCTGTAAAAGGGCACAAGTGTGGCAGTCCTGGTTTCGCCAAATCTCTGCAGAAAAAAGACCCCCCCCAATGAGCAAAAATGACTGGTCGCGAGGAAGAGACGATCTGGCAGCGCCGACTGCCCCCACTCTCCACCCGCCACCCCACTCTCCCTTACTACCCGGCTGCTAATCTTCCGATGGCCCCTTCCCTGGACCTCGCATACACCCAAGACCCAACCGAGCTGGATTCGTGGGTCCAACCACCGGCCCAACATTGAGAAGGCCGATGATTATGGACGTTGATTTAATTATGTAAAAATAAAAATATGACTGTGAGCATCGGTGATATATCGGAAAGGGTACGTATATTCCAGAAGCTTGAGTTGATGGATACGCGGGATTGGAGGAGACGGACACACTTGCTGTTCGATAATTGAGATATGCAGGGTAACGGTCCGTGCAAAACCTGAGCAGCACATGCACCTTGCCATATTATTATTGTTGTTGTTGTTGTTGTTGTTGTTGTTGTTGTTGCTGTTGCAGAGTAAAAGAAGGTGAAAATTATGCTGGTACTTTTTTTTGCTGAAGTGTAAAGAGATGAAGACATTTACCACAAATGTAGGGAGTTACCGATAAGTTAGTGGGGTAGGGGAGGGAGTAACATGGAGTTCCCATATCTGCAGCAAAACCAAGTGTGGACCGGTTTGTACTTCCTGGTAGTACTTGACAGTCGTGATCCGCAATTCTTGGAAAAGGGTCCTGACAGATGCCTTCTTCCCCTACCCCCCACCACAAGACAATGCACTGCACCTTTGTTCCTCCCTCCCTATCCCTTCCCTGTCCCTGCATCGGTGAGATTGAAAAGTATAGAGAATGGAGGAGATCTCCTCCCTCTGCATTGACTCAGTGGGGAACCAAAATAAAAAAATACAAAAATAAAAAATAAAAATAAAAACCTGGCCAAGCAGAGGTGACGGGGAACATATCTCTCCTGCATATCTCTATTCTCGATCAGAAAGTGTGTCTGTCTCCTCCAATTTCCCGCGTACCCATCAACTCAAGCTGCTGGGATATAGGCTACCCTTTCCATTATCACCGATGCTCACATATGGATCATTCCAGCTCAACTGAGTCAAAGTGTTGCTCGACCATGTCCGATTTGGCTGAAAAAAAACCTTGTTGTACACACGCCTAGGACCTAATGCAAAATATCCCATTTCAGCCATACTGCGCAACACCGGGAGGAGGGGGGCGCTCCCACAATATTTGGGTCGGCCAGGAAATCAGCTCTTCTTCGGCGAATTATTTCGGGGTGTGAGAGTCGTCCAAACCCATCAAACATGATATCAGAAGAAATAGAAAAACTAGGAGAATGCATCTATGGAAGTGGTTTCACTCGCAAATGCAACCAGAATAAAACCAGACAGGCTTTACATCGGTCAAATTTCCAAGAATTTGGCCGCCCAAAATTAGTGATGTAATTGCGCCACATATTTCATATTTAGTGACACTAATATAAACCCACACAAGTTGCAATGTGTCAAGTGTGAAGCTTGAGCCATGCATATTTCTGGAGATAAAAAATCGGAAACTTTGGGTTTTTGGTCAATTTCGAGACATTCGGCCCTGGTTTTCGCTCTGTGGCACTTGTAGTAGTGACCGACATAATATAATTATATCACTGGAATCCTCGTTTCATGGCTAACGAGATGATGACCCAATACGCTCATCCAAAGATCAACAGCGCGGCGTGGCGATTTTTTGAAAAGGGGATTGAGAGGCGCATCGAATTGGCATTGTAAGCCATGCGTGGGGTTCCCCTCTCAGGTGAATTTCAAATATTATGGTTCCAAAATAATGCTCACATTGTTGTCTTAGCTGCAAGAATGCATTGCAAGGCATTTTACTTCGGCGAATGCCTGGGTTTCCCCCCCGAATGAGAGTGAACATAAATATACTTTGTGAATCCTTCGAGGCTGTTGTGCAGGCTAAACCATATCATATGTCGACCGGCACAGTGAGGAAAATGGGTAGCTCTACCCCCTCCCCCCGGTGTTGCGCAATACGGCTGAAATTTGATATTTCGCATTAGATCCTAGGCGTGTACAACCAGGATTTTTTTCAGCCAAATCGGAGATTGTCGAGCAACACTTTGACTCAGTTGGGCTGGAATGATCCATAATAATTTTTAAATAATTTCATCAACGTCAATAATGTAATAATCGGCCCCAAGTTGGTGTAATTGACAAATGAATATTGTCTTTACAACATATCAAAATTTGAAAATTTTGTTTGAGTGGTGCAGTGGCAGTTGGCACAATTTTACGGCGAAAACATGAAAAGATTGCATGGTTTTACATGTCCTCAAGATTCCCCGCTCAAAGTCTACGATGCAAATGCACTACATAAGACGGACCTTGAATGGAGCTTTCATTTTGTATGCTTCACAATCATGGGGGAAAGTGAGTTGGTATTGCCAATTTGAATTGCCGCCTCCCATTTTTCCAGCTCCCCCCAGCTCTGTTGGAACAGCAAGCGGGCCCAGGGAAAGGGCCATCGGAAGATTAGCAGCCGGGTCTGAGCCGGGTAGTAAGGGAGAGTGGGGGCAGTCGGCGCTGCCAGATCGTCTCTTCCTCGCGACCAGTCATTTTTGCTCATTGGGGGGGTCTTTTTTCTGCAGAGATTTGGCGAAACCAGGACTGCCACACTTGTGCCCTTTTACCGACTTTTGGTAAAACGGCGTCGGAAGACGCTGAAGGAGTCAAATCTCACAAGTACCTATATGTTGGCTCGTTTTTTTGATTTGATAATTAAGAATTTGTCTTTTTGTGATATTGAAATGTGAATTACCCGATATCATGTAATGTGATGTGTGTCCCCCGAAGAAGGCCTTTGGGCCTTGTGGGGTAACTAATAATAAATAAATAAATAAATAAATAAAATCTCACAAGTACCGACATGGAAAGGAGTGAAAAGGAGTGGCGGAAGTTCAAATCTATACCTGGGCGCGGCTGCCGCAAATATCGCCACAGGAGAAAAATAAACACAACACATGCAAATTCAACTCTTTCCCGACCAGATACTCGAGTGTCATGCCGATACCTCCATATTTGTGCCCGTCACAGCGAGAGGAAGAAGAGTCAAACTGGCGGGACGGACCTCGACCTGCTCCCAACTCGCTCGGAGGGGAAGGGTAGAGCGCGCTCTTAAGGCCAATTCATGCAGCACATTTGGTGGCATGCATTCAGCAGCATTGGGATAAGCAGCGAGATTGCCTGGGCTCAGACATATGCAATAGGCAGCATTCTACCACATATAGAATCTACGTTGTAACCTGATGCCTTATGCTGCATGGTGGTGAGAATTCTTACAGGTGAGTTGAATCTTAAGGCAGTATCTTAGCAGAGATAATTTCAGCTGCTGGCTAGGGACTTATCTAAACTATCATAAGTGTAGAGATGGCCCGGAGCTGGAGCTATGCTTTTTCATTTTGGTTGCTGCCAAGGGCAAACTCCTGGATAATTCCTGGTGAACATTCTTGCCATTGGTTAGGTGGTGAAAATTCTGACCAGGAACTGTCCGACAAGTGACATCAGAGTTTGCTCTGTGTGTCAACGAAAATGAAACGGCATACCTCCAGGGTCATCTCTAGACAAATGTTATATAGTAGGCCCTGTCCAGCAGCAGACATTTTTTCTGCTGCATTACAGCCTTGAGCAGACAAGTTGAGAGGGATCAAACTTGCCAGTTAGAATTCTCACATAAGCTTAAAAGGCCGCAGATCTGTTATGTGAGGTGGCCATATTTCAATTGGCAATGGCTGGATGTTAATATTTATTATTTGGATGATGATGTTATGAGATTAGTTCACACTGGTCCATTATGTCAGTAATGCTGTCAGGGCCATCATAATGTATATAATTGCATATTATAGAGTCGTCCCTTTTGATGACATACTGGGGAAGCCTTCAATATGATGAAACAAATTGTTCTCGCATCACACCACTCTATTGTATCATACGGTATCCACGTTATTTGGTACCCTGTAGATGTTCTTGCTAATTAGGCCACATCTTGTTATTACATAGTTGGCCTTTGGGAACCAAATGTTAGTGACACCTTTATATGAATTTCTTACAAATACTAATGTAGTTGTCCTACATTAGGAGATAGGGAGAGCCATATATCATATAATGTTCCACTTACACTGATGCTATATTTTTTCAGCACCACTGTCGAAGATGTGGTCAAATATATTGCAAGGGATGCTGTGAAACCAAGGTTCCACTACCTCGGATGTGCTTTGTGGATCCAGTTCGTCTCTGCCATGAATGTGCGGACCTCACTCGGAAGGAGAATGATTTCTATGATAAACATCTTAAAACTCTACAGAGTGGTTAGTATATTACACCAAGACTGTTGCACTCTTTTAGTCAGTATAGCCTGAAATTATGAAGCCCCTGTCAGGTTCAGTCTGCTGCTGTTGTACAAGGTGTTCCAACAAAGAAGAAACACTGCTTACATAAGGCTACTTGTTTAGCTGATTACCGGTAAGCAGAAAGTAATAGATTATTTGTAGCAGTTTCAAGTAATTGCTGCACTCTTCATGTCTTGTGCTACTCCTCCATTGGTGGAGCCAAAAAAAGCAATGGTGATAGCTATTTTTTTCGGTATGGTATTGACCATTTGTGTAAAATTACAATCATGGGACTCACATTACTCAAATATGGGAGTGACATATCCAGAGTTTAATATTCTTGAGTCTAGGAGTCATTATTATTTGGTAATAAGCATATTTCTTTGATTTCTTTGATGACTCGTCCAATTGTATAATTGATATAAGTTGTGATCAGTTGTTTCGAAAGTAGCTTATCTGTTTGACCATATACTCCATCCTATGCCCATGGTATTCAGTATGTATGCTGCATTATTTGCCTAATTTTGCTTCAATTGCATAAATTATTTTGCATATTCATGTGCATTTTTAGTGAATTTTGATCCTTCCAATTTTTCCAATCTGTACAGAAGTTTCAACAGCTCTTGTAGATTCTCTCTAAGTTTCGGGTGTCTTAAATCAGCATTTATGACCTGAAATATGGTTTCTAATAATGCCCACAGGCCTCAGCAATGACCTCAATAGATACACTGTAAACCGCAAAAGATTAAAAGAGCATCACTGGTGAGTCTCTCATGGAACATCAATTTTTAATGCTCTTCTAATGCTCCTGTGATGCTCCTGTGAAGCTTTTTTGTTGCTAAAAAGCATCACAAGAGCATTAAAAATTGATGTTCCATGAGAGACTCACCAGTGATGCTCTATTAATGTTTTGCAGTTTACAGCATAGAATAACAAATTTTTAATGCTCTTGTGGTGCTCTTTTAATGTTTTTTGTTGTTAAAAGGATAAAAAAAGCATTACAAGATCATGACAAGAGCATCATCAAAGCATTAAATGAGCATTAACAATTGATGTTCCATGAGAGACTTAGGAGTGCTGCTCTTTTAATGCTTTGATGATGCTCTTGTAAGGCTCCCATAATGTTTTTTGTTGCTAAAAAGCCACAAAAAACATTAAAAGAGCATTACAAGAACATTAAAAATTGACGCTGCGTGGGAGACTCATTAGTGATGCTCTTTTAATGTTTTGCGGTTTACAGTGTAGCCAAACATCAATTTCTGCAGAATTTCTGTAAGCAGTGCTTCTTGTTGGACCACCTTGCATATACACTGGCCTCCTGGTTATTCATGAGCAGATTATCTGTGCAGTGCCAAAAAAAATGTTAAAAATAAACGTCTGAAGGAATGTCAAAATGTCTTGCAAACAAAGAAATATAACATACTTTTTCCAGAAGACAAATTAAAAATCTATTCTAAGGTTTATTATTTTGATTAAACCTTACTTAAATCAGCATACAATATGTGCAGTAGTTAATTTAAAACCTTGGAATAGCTTATTTCACAGCATCTAGGACCATTTTCAGATCATCCGTTTCCCAGGCACACACATAATGCATTAATTAGCACAGATAATTGGGAGTGCAGTGTACACCTATTATACGTATTGTATATTATACGTTTGTATACCAAGGTTAAATTTGAGAGAACATTGTTCACTGCATGTATGTGGACTCAACTGAATCACTGACAGGTTGCGAGAGCTGAATGCAGGGAGAATTTGGACAGGTCATTGCCCCACCCATTCCTGCCCCACCACTGTCTGACTGCCTGATTAGCTCAGATCATATTGTTTTCATATTCTCTACCTTGTTGATAACATTATTGACCTTCAGATTGCAGGGAAACACCCATTAAATTCTTGTATGTTGTGCCCCTTCTCATCCCCACTTCCTGTCACCCTTCCCATACCCTGCAGCTCTTGATTTTTTTATTTTTAAATATTGGGTTTTAGGTTGCCCTTTTCTACTTTTAGTTAGGTTAAATGTAGTAGATACACAGAACTGGGGAACAGTGGTAATGTGTTCTATTCATATAGACAGGACAACACTTGCTGCTTCTAACAGAGATTCATATGCCTAGTCTCAGCATACTATTGTTGTTCAGTGCATTTGTCATTACTAGATCCGGATTTTTAGGCAAATGCCTATTTAGTTCCTTTGCAGTTGGGATGGTTCTGTGAAAAGATCTAACCGTTTCATACGAGTAATTGCAAGATGTTGAAAATGTAGGTGTGTGGTGCCTAAAATTGCCTATTTCGTGGTTTTGGGAACTACGTTGTGTATTATGGCTTTTCGTGACTTTTCATGTCTATTTGGCCTTTTTTGGGATAGTTTTTGAACTTTTTGAAGCAATTTCGGGACTTTTTGGGCCTATTCTGGACCTATTCCTTCCGAGGCATGTTTGTTTTTTGCGGAGTAATTTTTGTGCTCCTGAAAGGACCAAAATCCATTGAAGTAATTAGTTTCACTAAAGAAAATCTAGAAAAATATTTTGTAACATACTGTGCAAGTGGAAATGGGCTATGAATGGTAGAGTCCAGAGCAAGTGAAACGTGCTTGCACTTTGTCTCTTTTGCCCAAATTTTGTGATTTTCTGTCAGTTTATCGTTGTTTGGTTTTTGCTCTGGTTTGTGATCTTTTATTTATACTTTATGCGTATAAAATTTGTCTAGCTTTTTTTTATTATCTGTAACCTTATTCTCCACATGCATGCAAAAGTATTTCATGCCTATTTCAGGGTTTTTTGTGCCTAAAAATTTGGACTCGAGTCATTACAAACTTAGTGACATACAAACTTAGTGACATACAAACTTAGTGACATACACATTTCAGGTTCTGATGGAGATGCGTAACAAAGATATGCAGCAAGTATCCCTTTTACGCTGCTTCATTTTATGCCGTTTCATATTAATGCCGGTTTGAAAATTACATTTGACAATTTTTTAATCCAAAAATTTTGAAAAATTTGAAAAGAACAAATCACTCTAAACATAAGCACAATGATGGAACACTTCTGAGTCCAAACAGACTACAGTATAGGCGCTTCTTTTGTGTTTCGTGGTGCATTGTGGCAGGGTCTGTAGACTGTATGTTCAGTACTGTATTGCTGGACTCTGCACTCCCCGAAGTATTGGACCGTTGTTACAATACCCTGTGTGTACTTCAGTTCTTGCCAGAGAAGGGAAAGGAACTCTCAGAACCCAATGACCCTCATCCTGGAACCTCCCATTAAACATGCATATTAAATGTTTAAAATACTATGCATTACAGTATAAACAGCAATATTACTACTATCTGTGGGAAAATTTGGGATATTTTGGAACCTATCTCATTCACTTACATTATAAATTTGTCTCGTTTTATGGCGATTCACTTTACGCTGCTACAGTGGAACCAATTACTGGCATAAAACTGGCACTTCCTGTACTGCAGTTGGGTGCTGAATATTGATTTTTTTTTGGCTGTTGGAATTGATACAAGTCCTTAGTTTTATTAGAATGGTGGATGCCCTTGCTGTGTGAGAAATGTTGAACAAATGTGAATTGCTGAAGGAATGGAATGAAGGGCTTCACACATATACACTGCAACATGTTAAACTGAAAGTTGATGTTGAGGTGTTACAAATCAAAGCTCCTAAAACAACCTTGTTAGCTGTGGAGTGTAGGATATACGAGGGGCGGTCATAAAGTTCTTACAATCACCACGAAAGACTGCAGACAGCGGCGAATTTTTGCTGCTGGGGCGTAAGCACGTTTCTCTAAT